>PVKV010000626.1:150472-266255 GCA_004027835.1 Alouatta palliata | reverse complement strand
ATAATATATCCAGATTTAAACCTACCAGTTTGTCCTACCCCTTAAGCGTTTAAAATAAAATATGCAACAAAATGGATGACTTAGTGGAGATGGAAGCCCATTAATTGGGTTCCCCATTAAACCGTTTACATACAAGAACACAGTTTTTATACTAAGGATTTGTGTTTAAAAGTCTTGTAAAGTTCATGTCTTTCACCCACATATATCAAATGTTAGCCGAAGACCAGTGTGACTTCATTAGATAACGTTTAGTGTATTTAGAATGTGTAAATTTGTGCTTTGAACTGTAGTTTAATAAATGTAAAATTGCATCATAGTATTTGTTGTATTTGACCTAATGTAACCCTTGTATGATTGCAATAAAATTTTGTGTAGATTTTACTGTCTTTTCAGGCTAAAACTTTGGGAAAGGGGCTAGCTAGCAAAGGTAGTTTTGAAATAGATGTGTATACGGACTGTTTTGAAGAGTTTGTTTTTTTTTCAATAGCCCAGTTAAGTTTTGTTTGGCTCAGTGCATTTTTCAGTTATTTAATTAGTAATTTAAGTAAAGTGTTTGGTAAATCATTGTGAAGTTCAGATTCATTATGGAGAGTTGATGTGCAGTAAGCATGATGTTTAACAATTTTAACACCCAAAATGTTAATCCTGCATAAATCAATTGTAATAATAAATAGGTGTTTCTGTATAGATAGACTGCATAGAGTACCTTAGTAAATCTTTGAATCACAATCTTGTGGCTGAAATGGAAGATTCTGTTAAATACTTTGAATAAACTTAGGGGGAGGGAAATAAAATTGCAGAAAACTGCAGAGCACTAAAACTTAAAGAAGGGCTACATCTTTATCCAGATACCTGTTGCTCTTTTGCACGGAATGTTGAAATTCAGAGTTGGGATGGGGTTGGGGTGAAGCACACTTATTTTCAATTGCAGTGATTTCAAATTTAGGAATTTTTATTGTTGGTTTGAGCTGTTCCCTTAGCTTCTTGTTATTCCCTATTTGTTGTGCTTAGTCATTACTTTTAATTCTTTTCTTACTAAAATTTTATGGTGATTGGGAAAGGGCGTTAGCATCACTAACCTGACAGTTGTTGCCAGGAATTTGCTTTGTTTACTGCTAGTATATTAGTAATCCTAGATCTCAGAATCACAATAGTAATAAACAACAGGGGTCATTTTTTCCTAACTTACTCTATGTTCAGGTGCAGAATTTCTGTCTCCCAAGAGGAAATGTGACTTCACTTTGGTGCCAATGGACAGAAAATTCTACCTGTACTACATAGGAGAAGTTTGGAATGCACTTAATAGCTGGCTTTTACACCTTGATTTTGAGGTGGAAAGAAATTGATCATGAATCTCTAATAAATTCTCTTAAACCAGTAGGTGCTTAATATTTTTTGATTTGATTAATGCCCATTTGAATTTCGTGGGTTCTATTAAAAAAAAAAAAGTAGGACCCCAATTCATCGCCATCAAATTGCCCTGGGACTTTTCCAAGGTATAATATGGAGTTTTATGCAAAATTCTAAGCTACCTTGTAACTTTTTTTAACCATAGCAAGGAGGGGGAACTGTTTCCTACCTTCTTTACGTGTTGTGCATTGTCGTGGTCCAGAAATGCCAAACCTTTTAAAAGATGGTGCAACTTTGAGTCCTTGGCTTGGCTATACCGGCTCTGAACTTAATGGCATATCAACTTTGCCGTATCTGTAGGAGAGCTATTTGTGTGAAACAGCTCAGAGTTGCAAATACCACTTGTGAATGATAGGGTAATTTTAAGAAATGTCTGTATTGTATTTGAAGACTGTTTGCCATAAATCTGAAATTTGAACCTATGTATTTCAATTTGGTATGCTAAAAAGTTCTGAATTAATGTAAAGTTTTTGTTATAATATTGTAATCTCAGTTCAAAAGTTAACTGAAAATATAAAACCCAAGTGATTTCTATATAGTAAATTGAACTGTAAAGGTAACTTGTGTGTGATTCTGAATGCATAGATAAATGTTTTTATTCCTCACGTTTTGCTTTGGCTTCTATCCAAAATAGAGGTAAATTTTTACATTACATATCAGCTTTATGTATATTAACAGACTTTATTGGAAAGTAGATTGATTCTGCTTTAAAAAAAGAAATGCTGGGAGTTACATATAGAACAATGAAATTTTGATAAAGTCCAGTATATATGTGAGCACTGTTTCCAGGATAGGCTTTTCCAAACACTTCAGTTCACTAGCCTCCTAACAATTTTAAACTCGGACTAAATGAATAGACTGATACAAATTAAGCTAGATTTATTCCAAGTAAACATGGACATTAATGCCATTAAATGGAAATAATGGGTGAGAAAAGCCACACAAGCTGGGCGCGGTGGCTCACGCCTATAATCCTAGTACTTCGGGAGACTGAGGTGGGTGGATCACCTGAGGTCAGGAGTTCAAGACCAGCCTGGCCATCATGGTGAAACCCCATCTTTAAAAAAAAAAAAAAGAAAAGCCACACATTGCTCAATTCCTTTTTTCTTCCTTGTTTTTCATAGTTTTAGTTTGCTAACCTGTCTTGGCCTTAAGAAGTCTTCTGAACTCCACTGAAATGAAAAGCAACATCTCTGTTCTTTTAAACACATTAATTAACTGGGTGACTATATTTTTTTAGAGTGACTTTTAAAGATTTACCTCATTATTCAGGCAGTACAGTAGTATAGAGTGGTAAAGGTGTAGACCTTGCTTCCAGCCTGCTTGACTCAAATCTTGCCTCTTCCATTTACTGTCTATCTGAACATAGGCTAGTCACCTAACCCTTTTGTGCTTCAGTTTTCCCAGCTGAAAAATGGTGGTAGGGCGAGGCACAGTGGCTTATGCTTGTAAGTCCCGGCACTTTGGAAGGTCGAGGTGAGAGGATTGCGTGAGCTCAGGAGTTTGACAAGCCTGGGCAACACAGGAAGCACCCCTGTCTCCACACAACCCACACAAAGAATGTAAAATTAGCCAGGCGTGATGCATACCTATAGTCCCAGTACTCAAAAGGCTGAGGCGGAAGGATTGCTTGGGCCCAGGAGGTGGAGGCTCCACTCCAGCCTGGGTGACAAAGTTAAGACCCTATCTCTAATAAGAAAGAAAACAATGGTAGTAAAAGTAGCGGCTTCATAATAAGGTTGTAAGGATGTAGCAGCTGTAAGGTGCTGCTGTAAACAACTTTTTTTTTTTTGTTCCTTTTTCCCTCTTTGATGCCTGGGAAAAACAACTCTTACTACCTGTTAAATTATGTTGATTTAGACAAGTTGCTCTGGGCCTTGGTTTTCTGCTGTAGGATGAAGACGCTAGAACTACCAGGCCTTGAAATTGCCTGGCGCATGGAAGCAAATGGCACATAGTGCCCATGGTTGATGCTTGGTGTTAAGATCTCTTTAGCATGTACTTGACCATTCTCCTTTGTCCTTATAAGTTGGATTTTTGGTTGGGCATCAGAAGAAGGTTTTGTATTGCTGCTTGTTACTTAAATTAGTTGATTTAACTATAACCTTACCTTACAGTATTATGTACAAGTACAGGCTGGGCACAGTGGCTCACACCTGTAATCCCAGCAGTTTGGGAGGCTGAGGCAGGCAGATCACCTACGGTCAGGAGTTAGACCAGCCTGGCCAACATGGTGAAACCCCATCTCTACTAAAAATACAAAAATTAGCTAGGTATGGTGGTACACACCTGTAATCCTAGCTACTTGAGGCTGAGGCAGGAGAATTGCTCGAACCTGGCAGAGTTTACACCACTGCATTCCAGTCTGGGTGACAGCAAGACTCCATCAAAAAAAAAAAAAAAAAAAAAACCGCACAGCAATAGTAGAAACTTAAATTGGCAGGAGTCAGTCAAAATATAAAACAAAAATTTAGTCTTCCGCATTTTAATTGTGAATAAATTCTATGAATCCCATCCATCCTGAGAGGAAAAAGGTGTGGCACAAGTAATTACAGAAGCGGGCTTTCATAATGAGAATAAACCTGGCCTAGGAACAAGAAATGAACTAGTTCTGGTCGTGACTGGTGTTTGCGTTGTTAAAGCTAACCTGAAAAGTTGCAGTTCCTACTCACACATACCAAGGAATTGTTTTTTTCTTTGCATACAGATGGCCTGTGCTACATGTATCTTCTAAATCACATTGTGTGTCTTCACCCAGAAAGGAGTGTAGATAGAAGAACACAAACCATCTAGGCTCAAAAAGCAATGTGACTTTGTTACACAGTTGAGGGTTTTGTTTTATTGGAAACAGACTAAAAAGTTTTACAACGGTCATTTGTGGAAAGCTTAAGCTACACTACATGCTCCTTTTGTGTGGTCTTGGGATACTAAATGGAGAGAAGAAGAACATCTATGCTCCTGAGTTCCTTGACCTATATATGTAACTGCTGTCAGCTTTAAAAGCAATTCCACTGTTAAGTGGTCTTTCAAACCCCGATTCTACCATGAAACTGCTTATGTCTGTCAAAACGCTTCACAGTTCATTTGCTGATGGCCTATTAGGAAGATAAGCACTGGATCAGTTATGGGTAATTAAAGAGTTAAGTATCTGCTATTGAGTGGCAGATGAAGTGATCCCGCATTGGCAATAGAGTAAGAGGGGCTGTGTAGGAAAGATACTGCAATATCTTTTTAAGATTATTTTTAACCCCAGAGTCCCCTGACTTCATCTGGTGTGCACCTATACCTATAACTTTGTCCCTATTCAATTTTTAGCAATATGCAGAGGAGGACACACTTGGCTGAAGTTTAAGAATTTTAGTTCTGTGAGTCTGCTGGTTTTCTCCAATCTATTTTGTTTCTCAAATTGCTGTACTTTCCATGGGAGGTCTTGAGCTCCTGGCCTGAAGTGATAACAGGCGTGAGCCACCGCACCCAGCCTACTCTGGTGTTTTTATGTCATAATCAACCTGTCTCAGTACATTCAAGGCATTGTCTCTATATGTTTTAGTGCTGAGTGATACCCTTCAGATTTACTTCAGGATTGAAACCTAACCTTCCATATTGTTAGATTCTCAACAAAAATGAAGTGAGAGCATTTTCTAATTCTATGGTTCTGCTGGAGGCAAGAATGTAAACAACACTTTAAAAGCTTGCTAGAGGAGGGAAGAGAACTTCAGTGGTCCCCAAAGAAAGACATTTTTAAATGTTAAGAATGGCTTTAGGTAGGCCAGGTACCATGGCTCACGCCTGTAATCCTAACACTTCGGGAGACTGGGGCAGGTGGATCACAAGGTCAGGGGTTCAAGACCAGCCTGGCCAAGATGATGAAACCCCGTCTCTACTAAAAATACAAAAATTAGCCATGCACCATGGCAGGCACCTGTAGTTCCAGCTACTCAGCAGGCTGAGGCAGGAGAATTGCTTGAACCTGGGAGGGCGAAAGTTGCAGTGAGCCAAGATCATACCACTGCACTCCAGCCTTGGTGACAGAGTGAGACTCCGTCTCAAAAAGAAGAGTTTTGGTAACATTAGCTGCTTATTTTCCCATACGACTGAGGATTTGGGACCAGTGTATAGGAGGTCAGGGAAGGGAATAATAGTGCAGAGCCTATGAGAAGTTCACACTGAGGAGGAAAATGGTGCTCTCCTTTCCAACTGGTATGATGCACTTGACATATGCTTTCCTAAAAATCGTGAAATTGTACAATAGAAAAAATGGAGTTCAGGTACAGCACTCAAACTTTGTCAGCGCAACATTACAAAACTCAGAAACTAATTTAAAATGTAGTACAGTTAGTACTCGCTAAACGGTCAAGAAATACACATATATTACAATCTTTTAGGAAAAGTATCATGGGCCCTTCTTGAAGGTAAAGTATCACAGGAGTGTGACAGTAGGTGTGGCAAGGTTACTCATGTCAAGCCTTTCAGGGGGTAAAATAGCAAGTATCTCATCTATATGACCCGAATCTTTTATTTATTTTAAAAGATGGGGTTTAACCATGATGGCCAGGCTGGTCTTGAACTCCTGACCTCAGATGATCCACCCATCTCGGCCTCCCAAAGTGCTAGGATTACAGGCGTGAGCCACCTCGCCTGGCCATGACCCAAATCTTTAGCTATTTCAAGGTTTGATCCTAAATCCATGTTCTTACACTTAGGCCATTGGCCCAGGACGGGTAATGGGTGAAAAGAAAACTGAACTCATGTTGACCTCTTTAAAAAGCTGAGGACTCCTGTTTCCTTGACTGTAAGCCCTGTGCTATACGGTGGCACCAATGAGAAGACCAGCATTACTGTGTTTGTACATAACAGCAGCAAGGAAGTTCCACTGCCCAGCTAGGGGACTGCAGGATCACACAGCCATTCCAAAACTGCTTCTCCCGTTTAGTTTTCTAAATGAACTCAATCTTTAGAGCCATCCTATGAGAGATAGAGACTCATGGCCCCATTTTTCAGAACTTAAGATCATACAGACCAGGTGGGGTGGCTCACCTTATAATCCCAGCACTTTGGGAGCCCGAGGTGGGCAGGTCACTTGAGCCCAGGAATTTGAGACGGCCTGGGCAACATGGTGAGACCCATCTCTATGTTAAATAAAATATTTAAAATGTTTTTTTTTAATTATTATTTTTTTGAGACGGAGTTTTTATCTTGTTGCCCAGGCTAAAGTGCAGTGGCATGACCTCGGCTCACTGCAACCTCTGCCTCCCAGGTTCAAGTGATTCTCCTGCCTCAGCCTCCCAAGTAGCTGGAATTACAGATGTGGGCCACCTCATCCGACTAATTTTTGTAATTTAAATAGAGACAGGGTTTCACCATGTTGGTCAGGCTGATCTCGAATTCTTGACCTCAGGTGATCCACCCACCTTGGCCTTCCTGCTGGGATTACAGGTGTGAGCCAACATGCCCGGTCGTAAAATATTATAAAACTAAAAAATTTTGTTTAAAGAAGGTCATATAGATAGCTAGGAGTAAGCAGTACAGTTAGGATTATAGCCTGGCAGGCTGGCTCTGGATCTGTCACCCTACAGCATGCCACTCAGATTTCACCCACATTTTGAATTGCCTATAGGAAGTTGCATTCAGATAGAAAACCCAGACACAAAGCGTTCTGTGAAACTGTGTATCTTTAGTATTTTAAAAATTCTTGTTAACTGTTATTTTCAAATTTAAAAACCTTACAAACCTGAAAAGAGTGATCAATTCCACGGTTATCATCAGTCATATAGTACTATGAGTGTAACTACTGAAGCTGTCGTTTTTATCACTTCCGCAAGAACTATTGGCACCAAGTTTATATGGAAGTCTTAAGGTTTATATGGGAGTTCTGGAGCTGGGATGGCCCTCCAGAGCTGCACCAAATTGAGACAGGACAGCTGGGACTTTATGCCAGCATTGGCCAGTCACTGGCTACAGGCCACTCCCTTCAAGGAGGCATAACCTTGGACAAGCAGTCCCTGTGGCAGAGGCTAGTTCCCAGTGACGGACACAGTAATGTGCTGATTCCCAGTGAAGAATGTAGCCATGAGCTACCACTGCGACTCCACAGCAGCTGACAGGGCCGGTAACAGGTGAATGCGTGCACAGGCAACCACGGTGCCATTTTCCAGTCACCGAAAGAAAAAAGCTAGGGGGCTGGGTGCCTATAATCCCAGCGCTTTGAGAGGCTGAGGTGGGAGGAACACCTGAGCCCAGGAGTTCAAGGCTGCAGTGAGCTATGCAGCCTTACACTACAGCTGCTGCACCACAGCCTGGGCTACAGAGGGAGACTGTGTCTCTGAAAAAAAATAAAAAGTCTATGTCTTGTTGTCTATTTAAGAAGGTCAAGGCCGAGCATGGTGGCTCACACCTGTAATCCCAGCACCTTGAGAGGCCGAGGTGGGTGGATCACGAGGTCAGGAGTTTGAGACCAGCCTGACCAACATGGTAAAAATACTAAAAATACAAAAATTAATCGGACGAGGTGGCCCGCATCTGTAATCCCAGCTATGCAGGAGGCTGAGGCAAGAGAATTGCTTGAACCCAGGAGGCGGAGGTTGCAGTGAGCCAAGATCATGCCATTGCACTCCAGCCTGGGCAACAAGAGAAAAAAAAAATGAAAGGATCAACCACACTTTCTGCTGATGTGTGTACTAGCTTATTAGGGCTGCCCAAACAATATGCTAACTATAAACTGGGTGGCTTAAACATCAGAAATGTATTGTCTTACAGTTCTGGAGATCAGAAGTCCAAATGGTCAGCAGGGTCGGTTCCCTCTGGGGCTTTGAGGGAAGGCTCTGTTCCTGGCCTCTCTCCTTGGCTTGTAGGTGGCTGTCTTCATGTTCACATGCTTTTCTCTCTGCACACTGTATATGAGTCTCTCCAGATTTCCCCTTTTTATGACACTGGTTATATTGGACTTCGTCTCATCTTAATGACCTCATGTTAATTGGACTAATTACATCTGCAATGACTGTATTTCCAAATAAAGTCACATGCTGATGCTCGTGGTTGAGATTTCAGCATATGAATTTTGATGGGGACGCAGCCCATAACAAATATGTTTGTGGTCATTTGGAACAGGAGCACTGTATTGATCCTTGACTCCTGACTGGCCCCTGCACTTCCACTCCCAGCCCTTCTCAGTCACTGTTCCTTTCTTCCCTCCCTCCCTTCCTTCCTTCCTCACTCTTTTCTTTTTGAGATGGAGTCTTGCTCTGTCACCCAGGCTGGAGGACAGTGGCATAATCACAGCTCACTGCAGCCCCGACCTCCCATGTTCAAGTGATCTTACCTCAGCCTCCTGAGCAGATGGGACCAGACATGTGCAGGACCTGACTAATTATTTCTTTTTTTTTTTTTTAAGACGGGGTTTCACCATGTTGATCAGGCTGGTCTTGAACTCCCGACCTCAGGTGATCCACCCGCCTTGGCCTCCAAAGTGCTTGGATTACAGGTGTGAGCCACCACACCCGGCCAATTATTTCTTTAAAAAATTTTTTTCTGTAGAGATGAGGTCTTGCTATGTTGCCCAGGCGGGTCTCTAACTCTCACCTCATTTTCAAGCTCCCATTGCATTCCTGCTTTCTTTTGTCTTCACCCCCTCCGCCCCGTAAAGTTAGATCCTTGTTTTTTCCCATTATAATATCTTTTTAAGTTACCAAAATTCTAGTAATACAGAAAAGTATAAAAAAGCTATTTTTTTTTTTGAGATGGAGTGTCACTCTTTCGCCTAGGCTAGAGTTCAACAGCATGATTTTGGCTCACCGCAACCTCTGCCTCCCGCATTCAAGCGATTCTCATGTCTCAGCTTCCCAAGGAGCTGGGATTACAGGCATGTGCCACCATGCCCAGCTAATTTTGTATATTTAGTAGAGACGGGGCTTCTCCGTGTTGGTCAGGCTGGTCTTGAACTCCCGACCTCAGATGATCTGCTCGCCTCGGCCTCCAAAAGTGCTGGGATTACAGGCATGAGCCACTGCGCCTGGCCTAAAAAAGCTATTTTTAAAAATCCCCTGACAGCTTTCTAACAGAGACTCCTGCCTTAATACTGTGTGGCACCGCCTTCTAGACACCTCCCTGTTTTCATTTTGTCATTCCAGCCTGCTTTTCTCCTTTCCCCAAATCAAGAAAAGTCTGAGTTTATTATTTTTTTTGAGACAGTCTCACTCTGTTGCCCAGGCTGGAGTGCAGCGGCACGATCTTGGCTCACTGCAAACTCAACCTGCCAGGTTCAAGCGATTCTCCTGCCTCAGCCTCCTGAGTAGCTGGGATTACAGTCACCCACCACCATGCCCAGCTAATTTTTGTATTTTTAGTGGAGATGAGGTTTTGCCATGTTGGCCAGACTGGTCTCAAACTCCTGACCTCGGGTGATCCACCCACCTCAGCCTCCCAAAGTGCTGGGATTACAAGCATGAGCCACTACACCCAGCCACAAAGCCTGATTTTATTGTTAACGCTGACTGCCAGCATTTTACCTCCGCCACTTCCAATTCTTTTATGCCTTTCCTTTCTAATACTACAGCTAATAATCTTCAGATATTGAGGGAGGCAGGTGACTTTCTGGCCTCTGAAGTCACTTTGCCCTCAATCAAGTAAGCCCTTGGGGACACCTGCACCATGGTTTAGGACCCTGGCCCTTCCAGAGGGATGTGGCTGTTTTGCAACCCTCCAGCGGCCCCTCCTCTAGCAGAGGGTGAGCCCAGGGTCCAGTCTCCAGGCCAAGCCAGGGCCTGAGGGCATGAGATTTCTTTAACCCGAATGACCCCTTTTTTCCTCAACATCTTCATTTCTTTCTCCCATAACTCAGCCCCGAAACCAGAGGGCTGAGTTATGGGAGAAACAACACAGAGGCCCCTCACCCAGTTCTCTCCTTCCCCTCTTGCAGCCTCAGCCTGATGACAAAGTACAAACGGCCTGGCCCTGGTCTGTACCCAGGGTGGTCAGAACCCATGCCTGCTTCTAGAACCTAGTCAGCGCCACCCTCCCACGTCCTGGCTGGGCTATTTTGGTGGTTTCAACTGCTGTCTCTGCCACCAGGATCTCTTCTCCGGCCACCATCCTTGTGGCTGTAGGGTGAGCTTCTGAAATTGGCTAGATTAAGTTGCTAACCTGTGGTAAGCTCTCCCTTCACCGTCTTGTCTGGAGTGTGACTGGGGTTGAGCTTTCCAGGCTCTGAAGGATCCTGCAAGATCCCTCAGCCCCTCTCATACTCCTTGACTCCTGACAGCCCAGCCTGATGGAGGCTTCATCATCCATCCATTCATTTATTTACCCAGCCAACAAGTTTTTTTTTTTTTTTTTTTTTTTTTTTTTAATTTAGGTGGCAGGCACTATTCATGATTCTAGCACCAAGACAGCAGCAAACAAAATAGCCCCAGTTCCCTGCCACATGGCACTTCTATCCCCATGGACTTTGAGAGACTTCCAGCTGAGTTCTTGGTTCCACCGGAGAGACAGGCCTGCCCCTCTCGATCACAGTGCCTGGCATCGCAGGCGATCCGACTCGTTAGGTGAGACTGCCCCCTTATGTGTCTTATATCTGGGATGCCATGCTGGGCAGGTGTCAATGACTGTAATGCCCACGCAACCCCAGTCACGTACAAGCAACCACAGCTTGTTCTGTGCCCCATAAATTCCCAGCTCTGGCAGGGCACAGTAACTCATGCCTGTAATTCCAGCACTTTGGGAGAGGAAGGTGGAGTGATTGCTTAGGGCCAGGGGTTTGAGACCAGCCTGGGCAACACAGCAAGACATCTCTAAAAAAATAAAATAAAAAATTTAAAAATAGATACATAATTAACCAGGCATGGTGGCACATGCCTGTCAAGTCCCAGCTCAGAGAGTTCCCTTTGACGCTTGTTTTCTACACTGCAGAGCAGAATGCCCAAGGCAATTAGGCTAAATGCTGTCCCTGGGAGATGTGGATGGCTGCCCGTCTCATCCTAGTCCTCGGGGGCACCGAGTGCAGACTCCTCACCCGGCAGGGCTACAGCTCAGAGCTCAGGACTTGGCTGGCAGTGACAGATCCTACCACTAAATGGCGCTCGTGGATTACATTTGATATAGTGCCTTGGCAGTTGCAGCAAACAATTGCTGAGTTTCTCAGTGTTCAGAGTTGATTTCACATAGTATTAAGCTCTTATGTTCTGTCACGCTTCTGAGCGTCACAAGTGTCTGTGGTTCCCTGACCTTTGCATCTCTACATCCCTGTCCTTGTCCTTTGTGGAGGAGCCGGGAGGAAGAGGGGATTCCTGCCTCACTTTCCTCCCCTTTCCGAAGCCCTTCTTCCCCAACTACAACCCCTCCACTGGCCCCGCCCCCAACCCCAGTAGCAAAAGCCTTTGCTACTGCAAGTCCCCAGCAAAGTACAGTATAGGTTTCCGATTACCAAGACAACAGCCGGAGCTCTGAGCAGAATGGGAACTGACAGTGGGGATCTGGGAGGATGTTCCAGAAGACCCCAGCCTCAAGAGACGGGATTGTTAAATGTTCAGTTCCAGGCATGGCTGTTCCCGGTGGGCCATGAGCTTCCTCAAGTCGCAGACGTCAGGCCTGCCAAGGATGTGCTGATGACCACAAAAAGCCAAGTTTGCTTACTGTGATGCATCAGAGGAACCCACATGTTGGGTGAGCCTTTGGAGCCACTCAGTGAGAGGGTTAGGAAGGGTTTTTTTATAGGGTTGGGTGGTTGAGGAGGTACCCGGTTAGGATTGGTTGGTTGGGAGAAAGGGGGCTCTGGCTGATTCATTGAGGCTCAAAGCAGAGATCTTTTTATCTGTAGGAGACAGTTCCCCTGTGGCTTTGAGAAACATTGCCTTGTGACTTTGTGGGTCTATTTTTGTGTTTTAGAAGTTAAGATCTTGAAGGTAGCACTCAACTGGTTTCTCAGAAACCAAGTCTTAAAAGTCTTTGTAAGCCACAGTGAGTCCAGCTGGGTGTTTTGTAAGCAAGTTTTTGTCTGTGTAGTTTTTTTTTAGTGATGGGGTTTCACTATGTTGCCCAGGCTAGTCTTGAACACCTGGGCTTGAGCAGTCTTCCCACCTCAGCCTTCCGAGTAGCTGGGACTACAGGTACATACCCAGCTGCAAGCAGGTTTTGAATGTGGTTTTTTTTTTTTTTTTTTTTTTTTTTTTGAGACGGAGTTTTGCTCTTGTTGCCCAGGCTGGAGTGCAATGGCGCTATCTCAGCTCACCGCAACCTCCGCCTCCTGGGTTCAAGCAATTCTCCTGCCTCAGCCTCCCGAGTAGCTGGGACTACAGGCACGTGCCACCATGCCCAGCTAATTTTTTTGTATTTTTAGTAGAGACGGAGTTTCACCATGTTGACCAGTGATCCACCCGCCTCGGCCTCCCAAAGTGCTGGGATTACTTGAATGTGTTTTTTTCCTCCATGAAGCTTTCTGATTTACACCTAAGATATGGATTCACCGATTCACCAGCATGACACATTGCCTCTCTGTCCTCCACTTTCCTAAGATACCTGGCGTGTGTGTGTGTGTGTGTGTGTGTGTGTGTGATGCATTTATCCTCCATGTTTGCAGGTGAATCTTCCCATGAGGTATCACCCTTGGCACGGTCCTCCATTTGGAGAGGCTGGGTGAGGTGACACTTCCTTTTTTTTGTCTTACGCTGAGCTTTGACATTATTATATTTTGTGCTTTGGCCTCAACTTAATTTGATGACACCCTCTCTGCAGGGGTCATATGCTTCTGGCTTCTCTCTGCCCACCCAAGCCCAGCCCAGGCCAAGGCTGTGGTCATGGTATCTGTGACTGTGATCATATCCTCCCTGTTCCTGTTGCCTATCGCAGCCGCATTCTTGGTGCTGGATAGCTTCCGGCTGCCCTGCCGCCCACCATCCAGCCTGCTCTGCACCTGGGGCTGACGTTTGTGGACTGCCTCAATGCTTCCCCTTCCTCTTTGCTTTGTGGTCAAGCAAAGCGAAGTGGAGAAGCCTGGGTTAGAACAGTGGGGTCAGGGCAGTCATTCCTGGGCTCACTTCTAGTTCAGTTGCCTCTGGCGGGCTGAATCTCCCAGCAGAGGCTGGAGCCCCCGAAGGGGCCCTGCACCTGGCTTGCCCTCTGCCTCTCTCTAGGTCTGGTTAATCGCTCCCTCCTCTTGCCTTTCCCCGTTGGTTCTCAAGGAACTGGACCATTCCCTGACTATCCTACTCCCTGTCCACACCCTTAAGTACCCCACCTGCTCTCTGCTTCGCCCCTGCTGATGGATCCTTTCAGTTTGTATATTTTGGTAGCTCCTGAAGACACATGCTGCATCTTTTTTCTTCTTTTCTCATGTGTGCCATTGCTTTTTATTATAAAATATTTATTTATTTATTTTTGAGGTAGAGTCTCGCTCTGTCTCACAGGCTAGAGTGCAGTGGCAAGATCTCAGCTCGCTGCAACCTTTGCCTCCCAAGTTCAAGTGATTCACCTGCCTCAGCTTCTCAAGTAGCTGGGATCACAGGTGCCCACCACCACGCCTGACTAATTTTTTTTTTTTAATAGTAGACAGAGTTTCGCCATGTTGTTCAGGCTGGTCTTGAACTCCTGACCTGAAGTGATTCACCCAAAGTGCTGTGATTACAGGTGTGAGCCACTGCACCCAGCTGGTATCATTTTTAGATCCCCAGAGCCTAGCACAGAGCCTGTCACGTAACAGATGCTCTCTGTTAGATGGATGAGCAAACAAACATCTCCCCCTTTCTATGATTCTGGTTCTCCTGGGCTTGTCCTGAGATGGAGTGACCAGAACTCCACATATGACTCCAGGGAAGGCAAACAGGACAGAATATTCATCATTCATTCATTCACACGTGCATGCAACATATATTTATGGAGCACCTACTCCATGCTGGTAATACCACGATGAGCAAACCAGACAGTGCAGTTTCCTGAGGGAGACAGGCATGGATGGGATTATCATAAACTTGTGAGACTACAGGAGTCACAGCTTTGAAGGAGCAAACTTGTGATGGGACTGAGCATGGTGGAGAGTCACCTTACATGTGCACTATGAATAATTCTAAATTCCAAACAGTTCTGGCCTCCAGATTCTTGTTAAAGAGGCCAATGGACCATCCATCTCTCACATACTCTCACTGGGACATCAGGGCCTCATACTAGGAAATTTAAGTATGCTAAAAATGATGGGCCCTATTGTATAAGGCATAATCTCATTTTGGTAGAAACAATAAATGGTTTTTGAGCACCCAGACAACTACCAGTATTCCAGGCACTGAGGATAGAGCAGTGAACAAAATAAGGCCTCTGCCTTCACAAAGCTGACAATATTGTATTATTTATTTATTAATTTGGAGATAAGGCCCTACTCTGTCACCCAGGTTGGAGTTCGGTGGTGTCATCAAAGCTCACTGCAACCTTGAACTCCTGGGCTCAAGAGATACTCGCGATGCTACTTGCGATGCTCTCGATCCTCGGGCCTCGGCCTTCTGAGTAGTTGGGATTACTGTTATGTGTCACCACCGGCCTTTTTCATTCTCTAAAGAATGCATACAAGCACAGATTTGCAGATAGGAAGCCTTGGAAAAACAGACACGAATATTCTAAGTGCTTCTTTCTAGATAAAGGTATGATGAATGATTCTTTTTCTTTTTTTCTTCTCCACATTTCAAAATGTCCTGCAACGCCTATGACTCTTATTAAATTAGGTTTTTTTTAGTTTATTTCAATGCATTAAACAATTTTTTAAAATTGACGGATATTAATTTTAAATATTCACAGAGTATACAGAGATGTTCCTTCCAATACGAGTTAGGTTGCTTTTTTTTTTTAAGTGGATGATGGTCTTCAGCCTTCTGCGGGCCGGCGCCCAGCCTCTCCCGCCCCTCCTGTCTCTCCAGTTCCTCCAGTCCCTCCAGTCCTCTGGTGGCCGTAGGTCCGGGCTCGGTCTCTGTGCAGTTCTCGGCTCATACCAGCAGAGGGCGCTGTACCCGCGGGGCTCGGGCGGGGCCGTGCCGCTCTTTTCTCCCCAGCAACACCCTCCCGCGCACCGCCCTGGAGGCGCGGCCTCGCGGCTTCCCCGGCTGGGCCTCTCCCCGCCCCGCCCCCGCTCGCCGAACGCCTGGCAGGGGCGGTGGCTGCAGCGCTGCGCCTCACCCGCGCCTCTCCCCCGGGCGCAGCGGGCGGGGCAGGGCCTCTGAGCAAGCCGCCCTCCCTTCTCCGGCCTCCCACCCCGCGCGAGGTCGGCGCGGCCGCGGCTGGCTGGTACTTTGGGGCCGGATGGGGAGACGTGACCGCCACGGCTCGGGCCGCGCCGGGAACAGGCGCGGGGGCGGGAGGGGAGGCAGGGCTTCGGGGCACCTGGCGGCCGAGGCGGATGGAGGGGGCCGCGGCCGGGGCCCCGTCCTCAGCGCCGCGTTCCCAGGGAAGGAGGAAGGGAAATGGGCGCCTCCTCGGCGCTCGAACCCCGCCTGGGCCTCCGCGAGTGCGCGCCAAGCCCGCTCCTTCCGCTCCACGCCCCGCCGCGCCTCGGCTGTCCCGCAGCGGGGAGAGAGCCCTGCCTGGGACAGCGGGCGGGTTCCCCTCCAGTCCACAGTCGGTTGCCAGGGCCTCTTTTCGGGACCAGGTAAAGAATTTATGGATTGGAGTCAGATCCACTCCCAGTTCAATCCTGGTGATATTTCTTTCCAGCCTCAGTTTCCTGATCTGTAAAATGGGAAAAGGAGTATCTTTCCTTCTATTAGGGCACGGGCTATCGCATCAGGAAGCTTGTGACCTACAAGGAGAGGTGCCAGGGAGAATCCCAAGAACAGAATTACCAGGTTTTGTCTTTCTGCCGCCAGTGCCTAAGGGCAAGCAGCACTGTCCAGCCCGCCATCTAAGAAGGGGCCATCTTCTGCACCCTGCTCTATATTTCCAGAGGCCGTTGACAATCACCTGTATTTTCTTGCTAGGAAATACCCTCCAGTAAATACTGGGTATACTTCACAGCATTTTCTTTCCGTGGTGGGATTCAAAGGCAGAAAAGTGTGGGAGTATTCCAATAACATGCTTTCTCCCTGGGTTTAAAGCCGGCACCCCTAGGATTAGGCGTGACTTTTGTAGGACTCTGATTCCGAGGCTTGGGCAGAAAAACACACAAGCCTAGGCTCTTAGAGCTGAAAGTCACGGAGGGCTTGCCCCACCACTTTTAACTGCTGATCTTCAGATTTCAGCTACATGGCGCGCTGGTTGCTGCTTCAGCAAGTTATTACAGGTTTCTCAGCCTCAGTTTTCTCAGCTGTCAGATGGGAACAACACTCCCTGGTGATGAAGGGTCTGGTGCTCAGGAGTTTCCCATTTTCACAGAACCTCATGAGTCCTTGAGGCAACACTGTCCTTTGTCAGGAAATTCTTCCTATAGTTCTCTCAGCCCCTCTGGGCCCAGGGCGGTATTTCTGCTTTGCAGTCTTGCAGGACAGCTGGTCACTTCGTTGGTAACGGATGTCATTTCCCTTGCAGCAGGAAGGCCAAGTGTCAAGTTCCTCAGCCTGACCTTCTTCCTTCCGGGTCCTCCTCTATGAACCCTGTAGATCCGGGAGGTGGGGATGGTCAGATGCTGAGTGAAGACTGGTGAGGCCCAGACTTGGAGACTCTCTAATCTTTGAAAAGAGTTACTAGCAAAACCGGAGGAAGGGAATGGTCACTGAAAATTCTCCCATGCTGAGCACTGCTAGGAGATTTATCTCAAGACTCCCAACAAAAACCTTTGGGGGCAGGAATCTTCACCTCCATTTTCCCAGAAAGCAGAGGACCTGTTCCCCAGATCCCCCATCTGGCCGTTGCTGGGCCTCCTCCTCCTCTGAGGCCCAGTGTTGCAGGGGAGGGTGCCACATCCGCCTGGGGGCCCCTTGCAGATATGTGGGGTTGATGGGAACTGGCTGCAGTGCCTTGTTCTCCCACCAGTAAGGTTGGTGGTGGTTATCACTAGCTTCAAAGGTCAGCTGGCTCTTGTGAAACAAATAGAAGCCTCACCCTCCCTTCCTGTTGGAAACTTTGGCCTCCGCTGCAGAGTGGATGCCTGGAAGAGACTGCAACTCCCAGCTCAGGGAGTCCAGCTGCCCCTGGAGGTCTGCCAAGGCTGTTCTCAGGGTTTGTCCCAGTTGGGTTTGAAGGCCAGGAGACTGCGCTCTTTTGTGGGGGTCTGACCTGGACACTCCCTGGTGAGCACCTCCATTAGTGGTTCTCCTCTCTAACTGCTCTTTAAAAGTCTGCTGATGGCTGGGCCCCACCCCAGACCAATGAAATCAGATTTCCTGGAGGGTCCCATGCTTCAACATTTTTGTTTTTTTATTTGTTTGTTTTTTGAGACAGGGTTTCGCTCTTGTTACCCAGGCTGGAGTGCAGTGGCATGATCTGGCTCGCTGTAGCCTTTGCCTCCTACCTTCAA
The DNA here is from genome assembly GCA_004027835.1 of Alouatta palliata. Classification (NCBI taxonomy): domain Eukaryota; kingdom Metazoa; phylum Chordata; class Mammalia; order Primates; family Atelidae; genus Alouatta; species Alouatta palliata. The sequence goes on along the minus strand of PVKV010000626.1, from coordinate 248,428 downwards.
GCAATTCTCCTGCCTCAGCCTCCCGAGTAGCTGGGATTACAGGCATGTGCCACCACGCCTGACTAATTTTGTATTTTTAATAGAGACGGGGTTTCTCCATGTTGGTCAGGCTGGTCTTGAACTCCTGACCTAAGGTGATCGGCCCGCCTCCCAAAGTGCTGGGATTACAGAGGTGAGCCACTGCTCCTGGTCCATTTTTGTTTTTTTAAAGCACCCCTAGGTAATTTCAGAGTGCCGTCAGGATTCAGAGATGCTGGTGTAGATCAACACAAACGTTAGTGATCAAAGGACAGAAGAGGAAAAATATTTGAAATCTGGACAAAAGGGGACCTGCATCAGACAGCAACCATCCGAGGCCAGGAGGCTTGGCGGCTGGGACTGAGCAGGACTGTGGAATTCTTGGAAGGAATCCATCTGTCTAGGAACTGGCATGACTCGGTTCCCCCCTGGGCAGCGGGCAGAACCCCGTGACTCTTGGGCCACCGTGCCTGCGTCTGAGGTCCGCATCTGGGCTGCTGGGCTGTGATGTGTCTCTGGTCTTCCAGTCAAACTGGACTCCCTGCCATTCCCAGAACGCAATCTGCTCTTTCCTGCTTCTCGGTTTGGGTTTCAGGCACTTGTTTCTGTCTGGAATGTCGTTTCCGATCTGTTCAAGTCACTCCTCTTCAAGGCCCCTGTCCTACTGCCCGCTCCACCAGGAAGCCCCCACAGCGGCGTCTGCGTGGGCCTGCACTCCACAGTGCCCTCCTGCCGCACTGCTCAGGTGTGCCCAGACTATCAATAGAGGGAGGGTGAGGACCGGTCAGACCCCCTCCTCCACCTGCCCCGGGGGCGGGAGGCGCCGTGCAGAGAAGTCTCCCACCTCTTTTGAATGCTGTGGACTGTGTCCCTGTTTCAGGACTGGGTGGAAGCCTGCTCTCTGTCCACACCCCTTCCTGAGAGTTCTCCGGCCCCCCTGCCGTATTTCCTGAGTGCCACGGGGCTTTGTGGTTAGCAGTAAGTGACAGGAAAGCGCTGGGACCAGGCCTTTTTACCCAGCACTTGGTGTCTACGGTGCCAGTGGAGCCTCCCGCTGAGAGGGTCGGGGTGGAGTGGGGCGGGGAATGAAAGCTTTTCCCACAGACGACCTAGAATCTTAAGGGGAGGGGGAAGACCCCAGCGACCTCGGGTGCCACCGAGGCCCGCGCTGGTGACCGGAAACCGCCTTCTCCCGATAACGCCGCGCGTGCGACACGGGGCGGGGGCGCCTCGGCGCGCTGGCTGGGGTGCCTCGGCGCGCTGGCTGGGGTCCCGCGGGGTGCCGCTTGGCAGTGGAAAGGGGCAGGCTTCGGAAGCGGCCGCTGGGGTGGGGGACTGGCTCCCTCCTTCGGTCGCCCGCCGTCAGCCCGCGCTGCAGGTGACCCGGTCAGTGCCGGTCGCCCCGCCCCTGCCCAGCCGCCTCCTTGGGGTTTTCCGGCTCCGCGTGCCTCAAACGACCTCGGCTGCCGCCTGCCCGGCCGCTCCCGGCGGTCCCCCACGTCCCCCCGCCCCCGGGCCGCGCGGCAGGGCTTTCTGATGAGTCAGCGGGAGCCCGGGAGCCTCCAGCCGCCCCGGGCATCTGCTTCGGTGACGCACCCTGAGTCACGGGCGCCCGGGCCGCCGCCAAGGCCGAGCGCACAGCGCGCAGCCGGGAGCCCCGAGCGCAGCCCCCACGCCGCGAGCGCCCACCCGGCCCGGCCCCGCGCCCCGCACCCTTCCTCCCTCGCTCCCAGCTCCGCCCGCCTGCACTCCCTGGCCCAGCTCCAGGGTGACATCAGACGCTGGCCGCCCGGCCACCCTCTGAGTCAACAGTTTCCGAAGCGGAGCCCGCTGCCAGGGGCGGGGGGAGAGAGCGGCCTCCGGGGGAGGCGGGGGCAGGCACCGGTCTGGCAGCCGCGGGAGGGCGGAGGTGGGTGGGGGCGCCGGAGCCTTTTACAAGAAGTCACGGGGAAGGGGGAGAAGAGAGGGTGAAAGCCATCCTCTGCAGAGCTGCCAGGGCGGGGAGGAAACCCGCTGCCCCATAGCCACGTGCTGAAGCCTGCACTGAGTGGGTGGCTGGGCCCACCCCAGGGTGGCCTGGGAAGGGAACCCGAGGGCGGGAGAAGGGGGAGGCACTTGCTGGGAAACGCCCCGGTCCAAGTTTCTGGGGGAGGAAAAGAACCACCTTTGGACACCCTGGGCCCCAGGGCCCCAGCAGACATTTGTGTCTGGATAACAGGGCCCACCCAGTTCCCTTTGATGGGAGCAGCTGTGGCTGAGCCCTACTCTTGGGGACTGGTGCTGTCTGCTTGGGGTCAGACTTGAAGAACTGCACTGGCCTAACCTGACCCCCACCGTTGACCACAGACCCTGTCATCATCATGGGGTGGGACTGGAAGGATGTATGTCCCAGGGTAAAGGAATTCAAGAGCCGCAGTCCACTGAGCGTCACCTTCCTCGCTGTAACAAGGCTGGGCCCTGTGGTCTGCCACTGAGTTGGTGCTCAGTAACCACTCTGAGAGGCTGCATCTGTGGTTCTAGAATGCTGAAAGGAGCAAGAGACCCTTAAAAAAGCATCTACCTGGAGGGGACTAAGTGGCTTCTGGAAGCTTCTTTAAACCCCGCAGATTTCCCTGACCACACCAGGCAGGGAGGCAGGAGGGAAGGGTGAGGTGGAGCCAGGAGGACAGAGTGAGGCAACGAGCACCCACAGGTGGTTGAGTTTCCTTCTCCCTACCCCATCAGACCCCGCCCACCCATGCCATGCCACCCAGGATAGCAAGACAGGGCTGTCATTGGTGGGCCTCCAGCTGGAATTCAGCCTCTTTCTGGGATTTGAACTTGTTCTTTCCAAAGCCATGTCTCAACAAATGATGCCAGCCTGGGGAGGGGAGGTGTCTGTCTCATCTTGCAGGCAGGAGAGGCATAACAGCTGGGTGAACAGAACGGGTCTGGATCTGTCCCGAGCTGTGAGCACAGCTTTGCAGGGACCATGTGAGTGTCCCTTGCTCCCTATGACCCCCCATTCAAACTCATGCTGAGAAAGAGCTCCTGGTCCACCTCTGGTGCGGCAGCCTTTTCCCAAGTGCGACTTTTCCAAGGGTGGGCGGTTCATTTCTGCCAATCTAACCCAGCTCAAAATAGCATTGAATCAGACTTCTGGGAAGCCCTGTGCTCCAGGCTCCTGTAGAAAAGAGTTCAAAATGACAGCTCTTGGGAAACCAAGCGGTCTAGTTTTGCTGAGATGGGACAAGATGCAGAGCCCTGTGACATCAGAGGGAAGAAATAGCGGCCAGGGATAGGTTTGGAAAATGTCAGTGGTGGAAGGTCCTGGACTTTATGTGCTGGCCTTCGGGAAGTCTGTGGCCTGGCCCAGTGGCAGGTGGGTATCCTGGGAACTAAGACCAGGTGCAGGAGGGGGCTGTGGCATAAGCCACAAACACCACAACCTCCAACTTCCAATTTTTCCTTCAGGCTGAGAACCTGAACTCTCTTAGTAGGGGTTGACTTCTCCACTGACTCTAATTCTGATCTCTTACACTTTTGGCTTGGGCCCAGCTCGATGGCCACCTTCATGAAGCTTTTCTCTCTGAGTTCACTTGACCCTTGGCACTTCTACTGCAGCCTTTACCACTCTTTGCTTGCTTTGAGAGGCTTTGCTGTATTCAGCTTTCCTCTCCATCCCACGGCCCACTGGGAGGCAAGAGCGTCATGGTTGCACTCCTTAGTGGAACTCCCAGGGAAGTGAAGGAGCTGTGAGCTCTGCTCTGCTGCCCCCACGTTTGGCCTCATAGGCTTCCTTTGTGTCTGATGGGGTTTCCTGTGTGCTGTCTCTGCTTCCAAGAAAGTCTTATCTTGGGTTTTGACCCCATTTGCTCTTTTTAAAAAGAAAAAAAAAAAGGAAAAACATTTTTTCTTAATTCAAATAGAAATTAACTGAGAGTTTAGATTTGATCATCTCCTAGATTTTTACAAATTTATGGGTCCATAGTAGGTGTGTATATTTATGGGGTACATGAGCTATTTTGGTATAAACATACAATGCATAATAATCACATCAGGGTAAGTGGAGCATTCATCATCTCAAGCATTTATCTGTTCTGTGTTACAGATATTCCAATCATACTCTTTTAGTTTTTCTGTTTTGTTGTGTGTGTGTGTGTGTTTTGAGACACAGTCTCACTCTGTTGCCCAGGCTGGAGTGCAGTGGCGCGATCTTGTCTCACTGCAGCCTCCACCCGCAGGGTTTGGGTGATCCTCCTGCCTCAGCCTCCTGAGTAGCTGGAACTGCAGGCGCCTGCCACCATGCCCAGCTAATTTTTTGTATTTTTAGTAGAGACGGGTTTCCCCATGTTGGCTAGGCTGATGTCAAACTCCTGACTTCAAGTGATCTGCCTGCCCCCGCCTCCCAAAGTGCTAGAGTTGCAGGTGTGAGCCACCGCATCCAGCCTTCTTTTAGTTATTTTTAAATGTACGATAAATTATTGACTGTATTCATCCTGTTGTGCTATCAAATGCTAGCTTTTATTCCTCCTGCGTAACTACAGTTTTGTATCTGTTTACCATCCCGACTCCCTCAGCCCTGGCACACCTACCCTTCTGCTAACCATCCTTCTACTCTCTATCCCCATGAGTTCAATTATTTTAATCTCTCTCTCTCTCTTTTTTTTTTTTTTTTTTTTTTGAGACAAAGTCTTGCTCTGTTGCCCAGGCTGGAGTTCAGTGACACAGTCTTGGCTCACTGCAACCTTTGCCTACTGGGTTCAAGTGATTCTCTGGCCTCAGCCTCCTAAGTAGCTGGGATTACAGGCATGTGCCACTACACCCAGCTAATTTTTGTAGTTTTAGTAGAGACAGGATTCACCATGTTGGCCTAACTGGTCTCGAACTCTTGACCTCAGGTGATCCACCCACCTTGGCCTCCCAAAGTGCTGGGATTACAAGCATGAGCCACCACGATGGTAATTTAATTTTCCACTCTTACAAATTAGTGAGAATATGTGAAATTTGTCTTTCTGTGCCTGGCTTATTTTACTTAACAGATGTTCTCCAGTTCCATCCATGTCATTGCAAATTCTTTTTTATGGCTGAATAGTACTCCATTGTATATAAGTACCACATTTTCTTTATCCATATGTCTGTTGATGGGGATTATGGACATGGACATGTCTATATTGAGATGGACAGCTTCCAAATCTTGGCTGTTTTGACTAGGACAGTAATAAACATAAGAGTGCAGATATCTCTTTGACATACCTAGTAGTGGGATTGCTGGATCATAGGTTAGTTCTATTTTTAGTTTTTTGAGGAACTTCCATACCATTCTCCATAGTGGCCATTATTAATTTACATTCCTCCCAAAAGTGTATAAGGGTTCCCTTTTCTCCACATCCTTGCCAGCATTAATATTACCCATCTTTTAAAAAAAAAAAAAAAAAGCAAAAAAAGATGGGGTTTCACCATGTTGGTCAGGCTGGTCTTGAACTCCCGACCTCAGGTGATCCGCCTGCCTCAGCCTCCCAGAGTGCTGGGATTACAGGTGTGAGTCACTGCGCCCGGCCTAGTATTACCCATCTTTTGAAAAAAAACATTTTAACTGGGGTGAGATGACAACTCATTGTAGGTTTTTATTTATTTATTTATTTTTTGAGACAGTTTCGTTTCGTTCTTGTTCTTGTTGCCCAGGCTTGAGTGCAATGGCGCAATCTCAGCTCACTGCAACCTCTGCCTCCTGTGTTCCAGTGATTCTCCTGCCTCAGCCTCCCGAGTAGCTGGGATTACAGGCATTCACCACCATACCCGGCTATACTCATTGTAGTTTTGATTTGCATTTCTCTGATGATCAGTGATGTTGAACACTTTTTCATATATCTGTTTGCAATTTGTACGTCCTCTCTTCAGAAACTTCTATTCAGGTCTTTTTCCCATTTTAAAAATTGGATTATTAGATTTTTTTTCCTGTTGAGTTGTTTGAGCTACTTATATATTTTGATTATTAATTCCTTGTCAGATGAGTAGTTTGCAAATATTTTCTTCCATTCTGTGGGTTGTTTCTTCACTTTGTTGATTATTTTGTTTGCTCTGCAGAAGCTTTTTAACTTGACATGATACCATTTATCCATTTTTCCTTCATTTGCCTCTGTGCTTTTGGGGTATTTGCTCAGGAAAGCTTTGCCTAGACCAGTGTTCTCGAGAGTTTCACCAGTGTTTTCCTTTAATAGTTTCATAATTTGAGGTCTTAGATGTTAAGTATTTAATCCATTTTGATTGGATTTTTACATATGGCAAGGGAGGGGTCAGTTTCATTCTTCTGCATGTGGATATTGTTTTCCCAGCACCATTTATTGAAGAGACTGTCCTTTCCCCAATGTATGTTCTTGACACTTTTATAAAAAATGAGTTCACTGTAGGAATATGGATTTGTTTCTGGATTCTCTATTCTGTTCCATTGGTCTATGTGTTTATTTTTATGCCAGTACTGTGCCTATTTTGGTTACTATAGCTCTGTAGTATAATTTGAAGTCAAGTAATGTGATTCCTCCAGTTTTATTCTTTTTGCTTGGGATAGCTTTAGCTCTTCTGGGTCTTTTGTGGCTCCATATAAATGTTAGGATTATTTTTTCTATTCGAAGAATGTCACTGGTTTTTTTCTTGTTGCTTTGAGACAGGGGTCTTGATCTGTCACTCAGGTTGGAGTGCAGTGGCATGATCTTGTCTCAATACAGCCTCCACCTCCCAGGCTCAAGTGATCTTCCCGTCAGCCTCCCAAACAGCTGGGACTACAGGCATGTGCTACATGCCTGAGTCATTTGGGTATTTCTTGTAGAGATGGAGTGGCATCATGTTGCCCAGGCTGGTCTCAAATTCCTTGGCTCGAGTGATCCACCCACCTTGGGCTCCCAAAGTGCTGGGATTACAGGCATGAGCCACCACATCCAGCCATAATTGATATTTAGATAGGGATTGCATTGATCTGTAGATTGCTTTGAATAGTATGGACATTTTGACAATATTGATTCTTCCAATCCATCAACATGGAATGTCTTTCCATTTTTTGGTGTCCTCTTCAATTTCTTGCATCCATGTTTTATAGCTTTCATTGTAGAGATCTTTTACTTCTTTGGTTAAGTTTCATCCTGGGTATATTATTTTATTTGCAGCTATTGTAAACGGGATCACTTTCTTGATTTCTTTTTCAGATTGTTCACTGTTGGTATATATAAATGTTACTGATCTTTGTATGTTGATTTTTGTATTCTAAAACTTTACTGAATTTATTTATCAGTTCAAATATGTTTTTGCTGGATTCTTTGTTTTTTTTTCAAACATAAGATCATTTCTTTTGCAAACAAGGATCATTTGATTTCTTCCTTTCCACTTTTTTGCCCTTTATTTTTTTCTCTTGTCTGATTGCTCTAGCTAGGACTTCTAGTACTATGTTGAATCATAGTGGTGAAAGTGGGCATTCTTGTTGTGTTCCAGATCTTAGAGGAAAGGCTTTCAGATTTTCCTTGATCAGTATGATACTAGCTGTGGGTCTGTCATATATGGCTTTTATTGTGTTGAGGTATGTTTCTTCTATGCCCAGTTTTTTGAGGATTTTTTTTTTTTTATCATGAAAGGATGTTGAATTTGAGCAAATGCTTTTTTCAGTATCAATTGAAATGGTCATATGGTTTTTGTCCTTCATTCTGTTGATATGATACATCACACTGATTGAATCATCCTTGCATCCCTGGGATAAATTCCACTTGGTCATGATGAGTGAACTTTTTGATGTGTTGTTGACTTCAGTTTGCTGATATTTTGTTGAGGATTTCTGCCTGCCTGCTCTTTGCCTGAGAGCTCAGCCCAGGCTTTTTGGCCTGAGAACGTCATCCTGATTGACCCACAGCAACTGTTTAGTAGCAACTGTTAGCTCCTAATGTAGAAATTGGAACCAGAGCTGAGGGTCAAGGGGATATAAGTGTACCTCACCAAAGCTAACCTGTTGTGTGTAAACCCACACTCAGGAACACAGGTGAATTCACTAAAACTAGCATGTCGTATGTAAGAATAAGTTAGAGGCTGATTCTCGCACAAAACTTTTTCCAAAGAGTGATTTGCTATGGTTTGAATGTGTCCCACAAAGTTCATGTGTTAGAAGTTTAATTTAATCTCTAATGGAACAGTGTTGAAACGTGAAAACTTTAAGAGATGATTAGGCAGAGATCTCATGAATGGATTACTTCTGTTATTGAGGAAGTGGGTTTGTTATTGTGGAAGCAGGTTCCTGATGAAAGGATGAGTCCAGCCTCCTCTCCTTCTCCCTGTCTCCTTCTCTCTTTCCCCTGCCCTTTTCCCTCCTTACATTACTCTCTTGCTTTTAGAGTTTCGGCCATAGCAGACACCATAAGAAGGCCCTCACCAGAAGTGGGACCCTTGACTTGGACTTCCTAGCCTCCAGAAATAAATCTCTGTTTTTTATAAATTACGCAGTCTGAGATATTCTGTTATAGCAGCATAAAACACAAAGACACCATTAAATATAAGATTCTTCATCTACAGTTAGAGGGCTCACTTGCAATTTTTTGGGAACAGACATATTGAAATTGAGATACAAAAATCAGGAGGTGAGTTAGCAGAGATTAGCTTATTTTCAGGGGCCATGTGATGACAAAATTCCATATTACTCCAGATGCCAGAAAAGGTAGAGATGAAACTGAGTGGAACTAGGAACATCTGCCTCAAAAGGTTTGCCATAAATTCTCCAAACATCTGGCATCCCTTGTTAGCATTTATCACTCTGCTGACAAGCTGCCTTCCGCTGATCCTCTAAGCCATTCTTGACTACCTAACGGAGCAGACAGCCAGACCCTTGGTGCTAGAAAGACTTGGCTCTGCTTCCGGCTCTGCCATGTGCAAGCTCTGTGACCTTGGGCTACCTGCTGGAATTTCTGGTCCTCAGCTGAGTTGTAAAATAGAGATTATTGTAGTTATGTAAAGGAATAAACAGACTTCTTTTCCCTGTTTACACCGACAGAATACTTCTGTGATCAAATGTAGGGGGTAGAGGTTTTCCCCCAACAACTAATTCTCCAACACCAGCTGGGAGTATAGAGTTTAATTCAATTCTGACACCACTTACCTGGAGTTAGAGTCAGATCCCATGGGGTTCAGGCTCAGTCCCACGAGACTGCCCCCCGCTTCAGATGCCAGTCAGAAGTCTGGGCTTCTGGATGTTCTAACCTGTTTGCTATAAATCAGAGGTTCTCATAACCCCTTTTTCAGGTTTGATCATTTGCTAGAGTGGCTCACAGAATTCAAGAAAGCACTTTACATACATTTATCAGTTTATTATAACAATATTACAGATGATACAGAGGAACCGCCAGATGGGAGGGATGCAAACAACAAGGAATGGGGGAAAGGACTCAGCGACCGTGCCCACTCAGGGGCACCACCCTCCATGTGTTCAGCAGCGCACAAGCTCTTCACACCCCATGGTTCAGGGATTTTGATGGAAGCTTCATCACGTAGACACGATCGATTATTATTATTATTGTTTTTTGACTCCATTTCTAGCCCTTTTCCCATCTTCAGGGAATGAGGAGTGGGGCCAAAAGATCCAGGATTCTAACCGTGGCTTGGTCTTTCTGGTGACCAACCCCTATCCAGGAATCCACTGAGAGTTGCCTCTTTAGAACAAAAGATACTCCTGTCACTGGGGAAATGCCAAGGGATTGGGAGCTCTGTATCAGAAACCGGTGCCAAAGACCAAATATTATAATGAAAGATGTACCTAGAACCTCTATTGTTCAGGAAATTACAAGAGTTTTAGGAGCTCTGGGCCAGGAATCAGGGACAGAGACCAAATATACGTTTCTTCTTATATTACCATGTCACAGGCTACTTTGTAGGGCTCTTGGGCGGACATGAGGAAGTAAGTGATACCCAGTGGGCACTTGGTAAAGGATGGCTGAAAATATTTCAGACTTTGTAACTCTTGAGGTAACAACTTCCTGAAGTGTCTAATATGCACATGGGGTTCTTTAGGTCCCAGTTCTGTCCAAGATTAAAATCAACCTGAGAGAGGAATTTTTCAGAAGCCACAGGAGAAAAGACTGATCGAGGAGTCAGGGATGTAACAGCAGCTCAACTTCCCAGCCTGACAGGGGCTGAGGCCTGTGAGTCCCTCATGGTGAACTGTCTGAGGCCTGATCAGTGACAAAGATGACCTTTGTCCTGACACTAAGCACCTGTGAGCTCCTGAATGAGGCTTTAATCCAGGAGGTGTTGAAAGAGCCTAATAAACACGTATTCCATTTTGTAGAAATTCAGGAGCTTTGTTTGTTTGTTTGGAGACAGGGTCTTGCTCTGTTGCCCAGGCTGGAGTGCAACGGCACGCGCTGGCTCACTGCAACTGCAACTTCCTCCACCTGGGTTCAAGTGATTCTTGTGCCTCAGCCTTATGAGTAGGTGGGATCACAGGCATGTGCCACCACATTCAGCTAATTTTTGTATTTTTAGCAGAGACGGGGTTTCAACATGTTGGCCAGGCTAGTCTCCGACTCCTGGCGTCAAGTGATGCCCACCTACCTCACCCTCTCCAAATGCTGGGATTGCAGGTATGAGCGACTGCGGCTGACCAAAATCCAAGAGTTTGAAGAAAAATGCTAAGTTGATTCTTTGTGGGTCCCTCTATCACGTGAGATGCAGCCTTGAAGAAGGCACTAAAGCAGAGCCTGCTCTAATGGATGACAGGCCCCTAACAGGCCCTTACTGAGCTCTCGCTCCTGTGACCAGAAGCAAGAAATGCTCCCAGGGAAGACAGATTAGCAGGCTGGACTGGATGCCCTTCTAAGAGGGAGCAAGAACGGTCTTCACACCTTACCTCTTTGGGCCTGGCTGACGCCACACCAGGGAACATATAGTAGGTTCGTTTCCTAGGACTACACAGCAAAGCCCCAGACAAAATAACAGCAATTTGTTCTCTCACCATTCTGGAGGCTACAGGTCTGAAGTCCAGGTGGCAGCAGGGCTGTGCTCCTTCTGCCTTCCTCACCTGTTCCTGGTGGGACCTGGCAGTCCTTGGTGTCCCTTGGCTTCTAGCGGCATCATAGCAACCTCTGCCTTGGTCAGCACGTGGCATTCTCTCCATGTGGCTGTGTCTTTACTTGGTGTACTCCTTTCTCTTCCTCCCTCCCTCCCTCCCTCCCTCCCTCCCTCCCTCCCTCCTTCCTTCCTTCCTTCCTTCCTTCCTTCCTTCCTTCCTTCCTTCCTTCCTTCCTTCTTTCCTTCCTTCCTTCTGCTCTCTCTTTCTTTTTATGGAGTTTTGCTCTTGTCACCCAGGCTGTAGCACAGTGGCACGATCTTGGCTCACTGCAATGTCCATCTGCCTCCTGAGTTCAAGTGATTCTCCTGCCTCGGCCTCCTTAGTAGCCGGGATTACAGGTATGTGCCACCTTGCCCAGCTAATTTTTGTGTGTGTATATATATATATATATATATATATATATATATAATTATTATTTTTTTTTAATGGAGTTTCACTCTTGTTGCCCAGATGGGAGTGCAATGGTGCAATCTTGGCTCACTGAAACCTCCGCCTCCTGAGTTCAAACGATTCTCCTGACTCAGCCTCCTGAGTAGCTGAGATCACAGGCATGTGCCACCATGCCCGGCTAATTTATTTTTTTATTTTTTTATTTTTTAGTAGAGACAAGGTTTTGCCATGTTGGCCAGGCTGGTCTCAAACTCCTGACATCAGATGATCCACCTGCCTCAGCCTCCCAAAGTGCTAGGATTACAGGCATGAGCCATCGCGCCCAGCCGGCATTCTCCTCTTCCTATGACACCAGTCATATTGGATAAGGGTCCCTAATGACCTCTTCTTAAAACTTGATGATACCTTCAAAGGCCCTGTTTCCTAGTAAGGTCACACTCTAGATACTTTGGGTTAGGACTTCACGAAATCTCTTTTTGTGAGAGACTGTTCAACCCATGACATATGGTAAGAATGATACCCTTGATAACCCTTTAAAAAGTCAGAGGCTGTGCAGGATTTCACTCTGCTGGCAAGGGAGAAAATGGGACAGCAGGTTGGCCGCACATCTAGCAGGAGCCTCTAAAACAGCCATATTCTTCACCCCAGTGACTCAATTCCAGCTCAAGGACGCCTTCAAAATGTGGATGAAACTCCGTGCACACAAACATTCATCCAATAGCGTTTATATAATTAATTATTAGGAACAGCTTCAATGTCCAACAGTTAGGGGACAGTTATTAAAATAAGGCATGTCTACGTGATGGATATATTATACAGCCTTTAGAAATGATATTTCCAGAAGAAAATTAATAACATGGGGAAAATGAAATAAAATTTTATATTCAGTAGGTTGTCAATGTCATAAAAAACGTAAGGAAGAAAACAGCATGTTAGCACCCCCTCCCCAACCTTTGTGGAGGGATCATGAGTGATTTTATTATTTTTTTATTATGCTTTATGTAAGTTCTCTGCCTTTGCTTTATAACCAAGAAGAAAAAACAAAATTTTAAAAATACGTATACAAGTAATTTCCTGGAATGTACATTCCAGGAAAGTTCTGGCTGGGAAGAGAGCAGCAGCTGCTGGGGTCCAGCTGATTCCCATGCCTATAAGCCACAGCCATCACCCTCTGTGGAGTCTCTCAACGTGGAAGGGTGGTTACTTGCATCAGAATTAGCCATGATGCTTGCTAAAAAATGCAGAACGTAAGGTCCCACCCTAGACCTGCTAAATCAGAATCTCTGGGCACAGGGCACAGGAATCTGGAATTTAACTGGTTTTGCACACTGCATTTGAAACCCCTGGGATTTAGAGGATGCGGATGACCCACTCATCAGTAATCCAGTGGTTTGTCACACTAGCCAAGTGTGCCCCCTCAGTCCTTTCACTGTGATTATTTTTTTTTTTTTTTGAGACAGAATCTCTCTCCATCGCCCAGGCTGGAGTATGGTGGCATGATCTCGGCTCACTGCAACCCCCAGGAGGCGGCGGTTCATGCACCACCACACCTGACTAATTTTTGTATTTTTAGTAGAGACGGGGTTTCACCATGTTGGCCAGGCTGATCTCGAACTCCTGACCTCAGGTGATCCACCCGCCTCAGCCTCCCAAAGTGCCGGGATTACAGGTGTAAGCCACTGTGCCCAACCGAAAATTCTCCACTTTAAGATGTGCCTGAGTTCAGGGCAGGAGTTGGCCTAGAAGGCCCTTCCAGCTTGGAGACGCTGTGACTTGTCAGAGCAAGGGGTGTTGTAACATGCTCTGAGAGGTCCCAACAGCTGTGCCACTTGCCATCTCATAAAGAGGTGAAATTCAACACTGCAAAGAGGCAATAACTCAAGGTATTAGTCCACACTTGTTGCTTCCGGAGTGGGTCATCACCTCTTAGGAGAAAAGATGAGCCATCTCGAGAATGAGAATTTCTGTGTATATGTGGGAGCAAGCAGAAAAAAAGCAGCAGCAACTGGGTGGCTCTGCCTTTCGCCTCCTGGAGGGGCCACATTCCGTTTTGAGCCTTTACCGGGATGGCTTCGGGAAGCCATCTGCACCCCTCCCTCCACCTGGTCCCCCTTTTTGTGAGGGAGGAGGGTGAGAGGGAACAGCCTGTGGAGGGCTAAGTGCCTGGCACTGAAACGACACCTCTGTTCGTGCTTTGTCACGATCTCTGCGCTCTGGCAGGAGCGGGCTCTCCTGGTGCTGGGTGACAATGCCCGGATTGGCAGGGATGTCGCCGCCTGGGTTCAGGGAGGGCTTGAATAATCATCGGGAGGGACGTGGTCTCTGAGGAGCAGAGGGCCGGGACATCAGTCTTGTGCCTCCCCCAAGCATGCCCTTCTTTCCTGCTGCACAGGGAGGAAGCAGAGGGAGGCAGCTGACAGGGTCAAAACCCATCCAGGAGAAAAAAATTTTAAAGCAAGCCCAGTATCTTTCATACAACATGTAATTAACTGTCAGCAGAAGATGCCGTGGATTCATAATGGGAGCCGACAGCGGGGGAGGAAGACTCTGACAAGCATGAGATTTCTCATGGTGGTTTTTTTTTTTAATTTAATTTTTTAAAGGAACATAAACAGTTGCAAGGATCATCGCGGACCTTCAGTGATGGTGTCTCCCAGCAACAAGCCGGATCCCTCTGTAGCCCACCCTCTGCCCCGGCAAGATGAGCGTGGAGTGGGGCGGTGCTTTGCTGCTGTAGAGTAGCAGTCATGGAGCCCTGGATGTTTCTCATCCGTGATGCCCTGAAGTGGCCCCGCCAAGCAGCCCTGGTTTATTCAGGCTGTCACCACGTGTGGGCTGTCCCCAGAGCCCTCTCCTCTCCATGACAGCAGTCCTTGGCATCATCCCAGCCTCTGGCCCAGGGCTCTCAGGGTCATGCTTCTGGCACAGCTCAGGCTCCTCCGGGTGCCCTGCCCTTGGCGGGTGACTGCACCCTGGGAGGAAGGGAGGTGCAGCTGGAGAGGAAAGGTGGGGAGCCCCAGGGCGGGGTGGCTGGAGGCAGGCAGTGTCTGGATGGCTGCCAGAATAGGGGCCAACCCTCTCCCAGGCACAAAGGGCTCTCTGTGAGGGACACAACGGGCCCCAAGTGGAATCCAGGAAGCTTATGTTTTTTGACACAAAGGAAGGCCATTCCCAGGCCTGCTTGGGTGTGGCCTGGAGGCTGGGGCAATGCTCTTGGACTCCCAGGGACCCATGTGGGTGGCTTCAGTCCTCATTCTGATCTGGTCTGCGCAGGCAGATGGAGAGAGGCCTGGGCAGGTGGCCTCACCTCTTCCTCTGGGAAAGGCCTTCTTAGGTCTCCCCCTACTCCCCCTACCACATTCTCCCTCGCACACACACATGCACACACATACTTGCACACTCAGAGTTCAAAGGAGAGAAGATTCCCAACCCAACCACACTTAGATCCGCCAAGTACATTGTACAGACTCTTCTTCTGGCTGGGAAGCATGTCACGAGAGCCACTGTGTGACCACAGGCAACAGGACTTCTTCTCTTCAGAACTCAGAAGTGCTCCCTGCCACAAAGTGCCTCCTCAGTGTGACCCTGCCAAGCAGAAAATAGATATGCATATATGTACACACACAGCTATATATACACACATGCATATATGTACACACACACCTATATATACACATATGTATATATGTACACACACCTATATATACACATATGCATATATGTACACACACAGCTATATATACACATATATATGTACACACATCTATATATACACATATGCATATATGTACACACACAGCCATATATACACATATGCATATATATATACACCACACACATCTATATGTACACATATGCACATATTTACATACACACATCTACATCTACATATATATATTTATCTACAGAGAGAGAGCAGGAGAGAGAGAGTGCCAGCCCTTTGGTTTGGAAAATGGCATAAAATAAATTTGAAGTGTCTTTCAGCCAAGCCTGAGGCTTACTTGGGTGGCTGTGCCCTGTGGAAAGGGGTGGGTCAGAGAGACACTTAAATCCTCACTGGGCCTTGCTGGCTTTGTGTTTTCAGTGGAAGAGTTGGAGTAGAATCTCTAAGATCTCTTCAGCTCTTGGTCCAGGCCTGAAAGCCACAGGGCTGGATGTCCACCCACCAGACCAGCTGCCCACCCAGCTCCTGAGGCTCTGCCACCTCGGAGGTCTCTGTGGATGTCTGCA
Organism: Alouatta palliata; assembly: GCA_004027835.1. Lineage (NCBI taxonomy): Eukaryota > Metazoa > Chordata > Mammalia > Primates > Atelidae > Alouatta > Alouatta palliata. The sequence continues at coordinate 232,716 of PVKV010000626.1, read as the reverse complement.
GTGGCAATGGCAGGCACAGCCCCTCCATAGACCACAGCTGAGGTCTGAGAGTAACGGATAAGAGGTGTGGGATTTTCAAAGACGGGCCTTTTCTTATCCTGTATGTTCTGCATTGGGAACTACGGAGAAGACATTCATTGATCAAACACACATTTCTTGGGCACCATCCATGCACCAATAAATAAAACAGACACAATTTCCTGCTCTCAGGAGCTTCCATTTGACACAATGCATAGGAGCTTCCCCTCCATATAGTTTGCTAAGGTGGACATAACAAAATACCACAATCTGGGTGGCTTGAACAACAGCAGTGTATCCTCTCACAGTTCTGGAGGCTGGAAGTCCAAGGTCAAGGTGTCAGCAGGGCTGGTTCCTCTTGAGGGCTGTGATAGAGGACCTGCTCCCTGCCTCTCTCTTCTGGTGGTTTGCTGGCATCTTTGGTGTTGTGGGTTGTAGAAGCATCACGCTGATGCTGACTTCATCTTTACATGTGGTTCTCCCTGTGTACAGGTTTGTCTCTGTGTTCAATTTCCCCTTTTTATAAGGACTCATTGGATCAGGGTCCACCGAATGACCTCATCTTAACTTGATCATCTGCAGAGACCCTACTTCCAAAGATCATGTTCTGAGTTCCTGAGGGTTAGGACTCCAACATATCTTTTTTTAGGGTGAAGACAATTCAACCTGCAATGCCTTCTATAGAAAAGCATAGGAAAGCACGAAGGGGAGCACTCAGCCTTGAGGCGCCTGAGGTCTCCTGCTTCCACAGGCTCTCACTGAGTCCCTCTGATGTGGAGCCTAGCCATGGCCTGTTCCCTACCGCAAGGGATGCTGGGAATTCGAGTTTCTGGCTTCTACCCTGGGGAGCCAGGGACATTTAATGTGAGATTTTCTCCAAGTGCAGGAGGTACATTGAAAGGATTCATGCAAACGTGGCCACAAAGCACAACAGAAATCCACTATGCTGTATCTGGGCATGGTGGTGCATGCCTGTGGTCCCAGCTACTTGGGAGGCTGAGGTGGGAGGATCGCTTGAGCTGGGGAAGTCCAGGCTGCAGTGAGCCAAGATTGCACCACTTCACTCCAGCCTGGGCAACAGAAGCCTGTCCAAAAAGAAAGAGAGAGAGAGAAAAGAAAGAAAAACAGAAACAGAAAGAAAGAAAGAAAAGGAAAGAAGAGGGAGAGGGAGGGAGAGAAAGAGAAAGAGAGAGTGAGAGAGAGAGAAGAAAAGAAGTCTACTGACCAGGCACAGCAGCTCACGCCTGTAATTCCAGCATTTTGGGAGGCTGAGGGAGGCAGGCGGATCACCTGAGGTCGGGAGTTTGAGAGCAGTCTGACCAACATGGAGAAACCTCATCTCTACTAAAAATACAAAATTAGCTGGGCGTGGTAGTGCGCGCCTGTAATCCCAGCAACTTGGGAGGCTGAGGCAGGAGAATCGCTTGAATCTGGGAGGGGAAGGTTGCAGTGAGCCAAGCTCGCAGCACTGCATTTCCCTGGGCAACAAGAGCGAAACTCCGTCTCAAAAAGAAAAAGAATCTACTATGCAGATGCTTTTGGGTTTTCTCCAAGGGTACCTAAAAGCAGAGGCTGGGGAAGACAGCTTCCATTTCTTATGTCTGCAATTTAGTGCCTTGTACTGGGTGCTGCTCACTGTGGGGCCTAAATGCTGAGGACCGTGGAGGACCCCTGGCAAATCTGGATGACAGCTAACAGCTAATAAGCACTTAACAGCTAATAAGACCTGGGACCTTTGTGCAGGCATTTTTCTAAGCTCTTTCAGTGTGTTTTCTCATTTAATCCTCAATAACAGCCTGTGATACGGATGGTTATTATCCCCCTTTCACAGATGATAACACTGAGGTCCAGAGAAGTTAGGGCACTTCACCTCGTAAGTGGGAGAGGCAGGATTTGAACCCAGCAATCTCAGCTTGAGACTGACAGCTTTACCCAGAGCATGCAAGCAGTTTGAGAAAAAGGCAAGAGATGGAGGAATCTTGCCAGCCCATGTTCGGGGAAGGCAGGGCCCTCTGTCAACACAGGAGTTCAGTGGGGCTGCTCTGGGTGGCACATATGCTGTGCCACACTCCCTGAGCCAGGTGGGTGTGCGGCTGGCCTGTGGCCGCCTGGCCTCGTTAAGACATCCTGACAAAATGCTGGAGAATACTGGGAGGCAGGTGTGGGAAGAGGCGTGGGGAGGTGGGGGGACAGATCAGCAGCTGGTGAGCTGCAGGACCCGCCCAGGGAGGCTCTGCCTACATTGGTGGCTGAGGAGGAACTACGTCAGAAGACTGAGGATTTCCAAACTCAGCGGGTGGTTCCAAGGCTAGCTCTCCACAAGGGCAGGGAGGGCCCCAAGCTGGTTCTTTGCCAGGGTGCTGCCGCAGGCAGGGCCAGGATGTTCTCAAGGCTTCTTCCCCGGTGACCTAGAGGAGCAGCTGGGCCTGGGAGGGGTCGGGCAGCTGCCAGGGCTGACTCTCCAAGCTGGGTGCATTTGCAAGGTGGCTCAGGTCCCTACCACGTGCTCAGAGGCAGAGACCTGGGACCTTTGTGCAGGCCCTGGAGGAGCTCTGCCCCCCCACACCCTTATCCTGTGACTCTGGACTTTAGAACATTGATTATTTCTATTCCTTTGGAGAACAGGTGGGAAAAGAAGCAGAAGGAGGAACCAATAAAGGGAACACATTCTCACAGTCCTAAAAACATCCAGCTGAATGTCCTCCTCTGACCCAGCCTGTAGAATTGGGCCTCTGGCCTCACATTCTCAAAGTCCAGAGCAGACATTTAAGACTGCATACACCAGGGGTATCTGCCCCTCACCAGGAGCCCCCCCTCAAAAACGCTGGGACCCGCCTAGCAGCTTCCCTTTCCAGGGGAAACAGTGCAGGTTTGTGCTGGGACTTTTCTTAAAAGGAACAGAAGACAAAGGTAAAAGGATATTTTCCTTCAACAGCATTGATCATTAGATAAGAATAGAGTAGTCGCCTATATACTAGCAGCACATTTTCAAAACACACATGGGTAACAAAATACAGAAAGAAACGCACAGAAAACAAATTATCCACTGGAGATGTTATTACAATAAGTGACTATGTAATTAACACAACGTTCAGTTTAAGAAATGTTTGTGGTTAAGCATGGTGGCTCATGCCTGTAATCCCAACGGTTTGGGAGGCTGAGGCAGGTGGATCACTTGAGGCCAGGAGTTTGAGACCAGCCTGGGCAACATGGTGAAAACCTGTCTCTACTAAAAATACAAAAATTAGCTGGGCGTGGTGGCAGGTGACTATAATTCCAGCTACTCAGGAGGCTGAGGCAAGAGAATCTCTTGAACCCGGGAGGTGGAGGTTGCAGTGAGAGACTGTGTCACTGCACTCCAGCCTGGGCAACAGAGTGAACTCTGTCTTAAAACAAAAAAGAAAGAAAAGAAAAAGAAATGTTTGCAAACATCAATAGTGTCCCAGAGTTTTAGTTAAAACCAGATTAATATTTGCAATCACGTGGAAAACACTAATGCCTTATGGGTGCTCTTATTTCTTTTATAATTTTAATTAAAATAAAATTTTTTTAAGGAGAGGCAGGGTCTTGCCACGTTGCTCAAGCTGGTCCCAAGGTCCTGGGCTCAAGCGATCTTCCCATGTTGGCCTCCCGAAGTGTTGGGCTTACAGGTATGAGCCACTTCGCCCGGCTGTGCTTATTTCTAGGTGTCTCCCACAGATAAGAAGCTGAGAAGAGGGTTATTCTTAGAATTTAAAAAATGAGGTGGGGCCAGGATTGCCAGGTGGCCTATTAAATTTGAATTCCAGATAAACAACAAATACGTTTTAGTATAACTATGTCTCGAATATTGCATGGGACATACTGATCATAAGGAAGTATTTACTGTTTGTTTGCAGTTCACATTTAACTGGCCATCCTGTATTTTTATTTGCTCCAACTGATCACCCTAGGGACTCCTTACCTCCATCCCAGTATGGGAGGGCAGAGAAGCAAATTCTGGAAAAGCAGCTGGCAGGGACTCCGGAGCTGAGACCTCTGAGGCCTGGCTCCAGGGCAGCCCCGGGGGCTGCGAAAAGTCCCTGGGCCTCTCTTTGAGCAAAATCTCCCTGGAGGAGGAAACAGGCGGGGCCCAGCAGCTTCAGTAGGAAGCCTTGAAAACAACCTGAAAACAATTCAGGATTCTGGGGGCAGTCCCCAGGGCGGGAGGGGCAGGCTCAGTGTGGCAACATCCGCAAGTGCTCCTGGCCCACAGACCATGTGGCTACCAGTCTTCCCTGGGCTTGCGGGGCTCAGCCGGCTCTGTCAACTCCCCAGCCAGCGCTGACCTTCCCTTCAGGCTGGGCTGTGCCGTCCTGCCTCTCACCGAATTCCCCCACATTCTCTGGGACTGAGGTCACTGAATGTCCCCGGGCCTGCAAAGCCGCTGTGCCAATTCAGGGACATGAGCTGGGTAACTGGTTATTCGTGCACCACCCAAAGTTACCCTGGGAAGGGGAGATGTGAGCACCCGCTCCTTAGGAGCCCTGGGGAAAGGTCACTGGGTGAGAGTGCAGTGGTGTCTTCCCAGCATCCCTGCAGGCCCCTTGCTAGCCCGCTCTGATGGGGCAGGCCTTCCTGGGAGCTGCTCTTGGGTCCTTTCTAGGTGAACAGGGAGGGGAGAGGGTGGGGTAAAGGGGGTGGGGCTGCCTGGGAGGCTTCAACCTGAAATGTGGGCCAGAGTGGTCACTGGAGTGCTGAGAAGGGAAGGAAGACGGTCCAGTAGCAGAGCATCTCTGTGATAATCTTGTGAGGCACTTCAGTCCTATTTTGCACAGAAGACAAAACTGAAGCTCAGAGAGATTATGGAACTATCCTCAGGGCACACAGTTAGCAAGTGGCAGGGTCAAAGATCCCACCCAGACCACCTGGACTCTAAAATGTGGACCCATTCTGTTATTCTTTGCTGCCCAGGAAAATTCTGGTTTATCTCAGGTGGAAACATCTACTGTTAACTCTTATTCTACATTTTCAGGTTCCCACCTCTCCCTGCCTCTCCCCACCTCCAAAACTTGGCTTGTGGCTGTGAAATTTCCACTAGAAAATAAAGCTGAAAGGAAACAGCTGTACTTCTCTGTGTCTGTGCCAGGAACTCCATCTCCCAGGCCCTTAAGCTTCCTCCCACAGAGCTGAGTGCACGCGGTGTGGGCCAGGCCACAGGGCCTGAGCATGTTGGGAACTGTTGCCAGTTCCTGTCCATGGATGTCTCATTTGGTAATTCTGATGGTCTGAAAACCACACTCCCTGGTGACCAGCCTTGTAAATCTGACTGTGTTCAGTTGAGTTTGGTGAAACTTCGGAATACTGGCTCTCATGAAGACCCTTCCAACCTACAAGAGATTCCAGGTGTCAGTCCTGCCCTTTAGTCCTCCTCAGATCTCTCCACACAGAGGGGTCAAGCCTTCCTTATCTTCCCCTTTTGGCCTCGGCCATTTCTCGTACTCTCTGATGCTCCCACCACATTGGGTCACTGTGTTCCTCTCTCATCATCACCTTATAGCAGTAAAATGACAAGAAACTTTCAATCCTGTGTGGGATGGGGAGAGAATTGGTGGGTGGGGGTAGGGTTTGGGAAGGCTTGAGGAAAGAGAGCTGGGAGGGAAGAGAGACAGCTCTGTTTTTTCTAGTCATTAACTTCAATCATGTCTTCATTTACTTGATAATGCACACGTATTGGCTGGATGGGGTGATATGGGAGGAGAAGGCCCACTGAAGACAGAGCCAGAGATTGGAGTTATGCAGCCTCAAGCCAAGGAAGGCCTAGAACCATCAGGAGATGAAAGAGGCAAGGAAGGGAGGCTTTGGAGAGACTGCAGGCCTGCGGCCACCTTTGCTTTAGACTCCTGCCTCCAAAATTGTGAGACTATGCATTTCTATTGTTTTAAGCCACCCAGTTTGTGGTCATTTGTTTCAAAGACCAAAGGAAACTAATACAAGGAACAACTGCAAGATGCCCCCAGAAAAAAGAAGGTAAGAGGCTGTCTCACTCAGCTCAGACCGCTCTCACAAAAATACCACAGACAGCTGGGCGCGGTAGCTCATGCCTGTAATCCCAGTACTTTGGGAGGCCAAGGTGGGTGGATCTCCTGAGGTCAGGAGTTCAAAACCAGCCTGGCCAATATGGAGAAACCCCGTCTCTACTAAAAATACAAAAAATTAGCCAGGCATGGTGGCACATGCCTGTAGTCCCAGCTACTCGGGAGGCTGAGGCAGGAGAATTGCTTGAACCTGGGAGGCAGAGGTTGCAGTGAGCTGAGATTGCACCATTGCACCACAACCTGGGGCAACAAGAGTGAAACTCCATCTAAAAAAAAAAAAACTCACAAATATTAGCTAGGCATGGTGTGGGGTGGGGGTGGGGTGCCTGTAATCCTGGCTACTTGGGAGGCCGAGGCAGGAGAATCGCTTGAACCTGGATCATGCCACTACACTCCAGCCTGGATGACAGCAAGATTTCATCAAAACAAACAAACAAACAGAAACAAACAAAAAACCAGACAGACACTTATTCCTCACAGTTCTGGAGGCTGGAAGTCTGAGGTAAGGGTGCCAGCACGGTTGGGTTCTTGGCAAGGGCCTCTTCCAGATCATGTCCTTACATGGCCTCTCCTTGGTGCATGCACGTGGTGAGAAATCTCTGATCTCCTTGTCTTCTTATCAGGGCACTAAGCCCACCATGGGGGCTCTACCGTATTGACTTCATCTAAACCTAATGGATCTCCCAAAGGCCCAACCTCCAAATACACCACATTGAGGGAAGGGCTTCAGCACATGGATTTTGGAGAAACACAAACATGCAGTTCATAGCAGGGGCCTTTGAAAACAGGGAAGACAGAGAGAAGCGAAATTCAAAGGACCAGTGAAAGACTTTCATCAGGGCTGTTGCAGGGGAAGGCGCAGGTTGTGCGCTGCACGGCGCTAGGGTGCCATTTATCAGTGGTTGTAGATTTGTATATTTATTTCTATGTTAGGGGTCAGTAAGGTGTCTTGGGGAAGAGGTGCCTTTTTCTAAAACACCCAAAGGCATTCTATGGCCTTAGTGGGTTTTGGGGAGAAACATCTAGATTGTAATGCCCAAACAGAATTTTCTGCAAGGATGGAAACGTATATCTACACCACCCAGGACTGTAGCCACTAGTCACAGGTGGCCTTTGTGCACTTAGAATCTGGCTTGTGTTACCAAGAAGCTGAATTTTAAAATTTATTTTATTTTATTTATTTTTTTTGACAGAGTTTTGCACTTGTTGCCCAGGCTGGAGTGCAATAGCGCCATCTCAGTTCACTGAAACCTTCGCCTCCCGTGTTCAAGTGATTATCCTGCCTCAGCCTCAAGAATAGCTGGAATTACAGGCATGTGCCACCACACCTGGCTCATTTTGTATTTTTAGTAGAGACAGGGTTTCACCATCTTGACCAGGCTGGTCTTGAACTCCTGACCTCGTGATCCACCTGCCTTGGCCTCCCAAAGTGCTGGGATTACAGGCGTGAGTCACTGTGCCAAGCCTGGATTTCCCTTTTTAGTGGCCTTTCTGAATCTGCCCATCATGAAGTTAGCTAAACTGTTTTGAACCTGCTTGTTTTCATCTCTCAATTTGGAATAATAAGCTTTTATAAGGAGCTGGTTTTAGAGATGGGCAGAGGGTACCAGTCTGGAGCTCCTGGGCCTCTTGGTCCTTTGCTTCTTGTGAGGGGCTCTTCAGGAGCAGGTCTGCTTACACTCCCAGGCAACTCTACAGCAGGAAGGTGCGATCCCTCCCTGTTGATGCCGCCTCACGTCGCCCAGGTACAGCAGCACATGAGGGTGCAGTGTCGAAGCTGCTGGGTTTCATTTGTTTGTTCGTTTTCAGACAGGGTGTTCTGCCACTCAGGCTGGAGTGCAGTGGCAAGATCTCAGTTCACTGCAACCTCCACCTCCTGGGCTCAGGTGATCCTCCCACCTCAGCCTCCCAAGTTGCTGGCACTACAGGCATGTGCCACCATGCCCAGCTAACTTTTGTATTCTTTGTAGAGACAAGGTTTTGCAATGTTTCCCAGGCTAGTCTCAAACTCCTGGGCTCAAGCAATCCTCCTGCCTCAGCCTCCCAAAGTGCTGGGATTACAGGCGTGAGCCACTGTGCCCAGCCAAAGCTACTGTTTTAACTGCTGGAGAAGAGGACATTTAGTCAGCTGTGGCATCATCCATGCATGGGACTGGAAGACTTCTCTGATGTGGGAAGAGAGGTCTCAATATGTCATTTGGTCATCAACACACTCTCCGCTGCTACTGGCCGACAGTGAGGAGGGATTTGCAGGAGACTTAGGGGCTAGCGAATGCTGGCGGGACAGCGAGGGCCTGGTGACTGCCTGGCAGCATCAGCAGCACTTGGGGACTTGTTGGAAATGCAGAATCTCAGACCCGACCCAGACTTAGGGAGTCTCTCCGTTGTAAGCACGTTCCAGGTGATTTGAGTGCACGGTGGAGATTGAGGAGCACTCAGACAAAGCCCGTTGCCTGGCGTTGATTTAACGGACCTGCATTGAATTAGTTAACAGAGCTGAACTGACCTTGCTGTTTCAGAATTTTGTTGGCTCCACTGCCCTGGAGAACCTTTCTCTGAAACATAAATCTGCTTAGTGGCTTCCAAGTCCTGTTAGCCCAGATGAACCCCCTCTAATGCGGTGGGTATTCTGAAAGCTGAGAGTCAAATGCATTCCACATACCTGATCTTTGAGGTAGTCACCTTTGGGGCTGGAGAGTGAGAACCTCCTTTCAAAGCCAGAAGCTTGGCTCTGCATCTGTGGCCGCTTATCCTGCCACACCTGAGAGGCCCTGTGCCCTGCCCCATGGAGAAAGATTGCAGTATCTCTGCCCTCACCTGTGGCTTCTCTACACCCAAAGCCTAGTAAAGAGGTGATGCTTCTCAGAATTTGCCGAAGAAAGCCAGCAGTCCATGGCCAATATTACAAAAGCATTAGGGCTGGGTGCGGTGACTCACACCTGTAATCCCAGCACTTTGGGAGGCCAAGACAGGTGGATCACTTGAGGTCAGGAGTTCAAGACCAGCCTGGTAAACATGGTGAAACTTTGTCTCTACCAAAAATACAAAAATTCGCTGGGTGTGGTGGCCCGTGCCTGTAGTCCCAGCTACTGGGGAAGCTGAGGCAGGAGAATCACTTGAACCCAGGAGGCAGAGGTTGTAGTGAGCTGAGATTGCACCACTGCACTCCAGCCTGGGTGACAGAGTGAGACTCTGTTTTTTTTTTTTTTTTTTTTTTAAAGCATTAGATCCTGCTTTCAAAGGCCTTAAAGAAACATCATTGCATAATTATAAAGTGGATTAGTGAGCCTACAATATCTGCACAACAACAACTCTTTAAAATGATAATATTCCTAAGAGATTGCTAATTTTTTTTTAAGTGCAAAACATAGTCCTCTCTTGGCTGAGCATGGTGACTCACTCCTGTAATCCCAGTGCTTTGAGAGGCTGAAGTGGAAGGATCACTTGAGGCCAGGAGTTTGAGCCTGGGCAACATAGGGAGATCCCATCTCTATAAAAACTTTAAAAATTAGCTGTGCGTGGTGGTGCACACCTGTAGCTGTGTATGGTGGTGCACACTCAGCTACTTGGGAGGCTAAGGCAGGAGGATCACTTGAGCCTAGGAGTTAGAGGCTGCAGTAAGCTGTAATCACACCACTGCACTCTAGCCTGGGTGACAGAGTGAGATCCTGGCTCAAAAAAGCAAAAAAAAAGACTTATAGTCTTCTCTCATTTTTAAAATAAAAATATGTCTACATTCATAGAAAAAATGATGTCTAGAGGGAGATTTTCCAGAATCTGTGGTGTTAATGTGCCCCAGCCAGAGACCATCAGGAACACACACGGAGCTAGGTATCCTGGCTCATTGCAGTGTGGAAGCAGGCACACCATGGGAATCATGGGTGTCTTGGTAAGGGAAGGCTGGAAAGGACTCATGATAAGATGTGGGCTTGGGGTAGGTGCTTGGAAGCTTGGGGATGGTGCAAGGAAGCAGATCTTTGCTCTGGATTAGACGAAATGAGTGTCTAATTCTCTTTTTTTTTTTTTTTTTTGAGACAGAGTCTCACCCTGTTGCCGATGCTGTAGTTCAGTGGCACGATTTTGGCTCATTGCAACCTCCGCCTCCCAGATTCAACCAATTCTCCTGCCTCGGCCTCCCAGTAGCTGAGATTACAGGTGTGTGCCACCACGCCCGGCTAATTTTTTGTATCTTTAGTGGAGACAGGGTTTCACCATGTTGGCCAGGCTGGTTTTGAACCCCTGACCTCATGATCCACCCACCTCGGCCTCCCAAAGTGCTGGGATTACAGGCGTGAATAACTGAATGTCTATTAATTCTTACGGAGATGATTGGACTGAGTCTATAATTGGTAAAAACAACAACAACATATAAAAACAAAGAAAACAGTTGCCCAATAGCCAGGATAGGGGGATGGTGGGTTATTTTGTGGTTTGGACCATGCTGTTGTTTTTGTCTCAGTCTTCATAGCCACAGTGGCCTTGGCTGGTGCTAGTGCTCTGAGACACTGATTGTGCCGGGACACCAAGGCCCAGCTGTGAGAACCAGGCCAGCTCCTGGTTCTCAGTTCTCAGTTGGGGGTCATCTTTGATTAAGGGTGATTTTCACTTTCTACTTCATGTTTTTTGGGGAAAATAAAATGTATTACATTTACCTTTAGAAAACAAGTGATTTCCTTTTTAGAAAAAGATTACTTATACAAGAAAATGCTGAACTGGATAAACCGTGTGCCAGTGCAGTTAGGCAGGAGGAGCAGACAGCCCACACGTCACAAAAGGCCACTCAGCCCTTGGTCCTGCAGAACAGCTCCACTCAGACACTTTCCCAGGAGGGAGGCTGGGCGTGCCCATGTTTAATTTTAGATTGGATGGAAATTGATGTTGCTCAAGACTTCACCCCAGGGTCCAGGCGGCAAGAAGCATGGCTGGCTTGTCTGCACTGGGTAGACGCCATCTGGACACCTGTGTGGTGAGGCTTTCAGACAAGAGGCCGTGGCATGGCCTGGAGCTCTGGCTCTCAGCTTTGCTGCCCATTGAAATCACCTGGCTGTTTTGACTGCCTTTCCCCAGCGCTCAGCTACCTGTACCGATCAAATCGGGATCCCTGGTGGTGGGGCCAGGTCCCAGCATTCCTGTATCTCCCCAGGTGATTCCTCCAACTTTTCTTGTTCCGCGTTTACCTGGCTCCCTTGTTTATTCTGCTTCTGAATCTCTACCTCCTCTTTTCCATTCCTATCATCTCTGGATTCTCACAGCTCTCCTCCAAATCACCTCTGCCCCTCCATACACCCAGACTGATCCTTGTAAATCAAAATCAAGGTCACTGGTTCTCAGCCCTGACTGCATATTAGAATCACCAGGGGAATTTAAAAAAAAAAACACACAGCGCTGGGCCCCACCCTCAGAGTTTCTGATGCCATTGGGCTGGGGGTGGGGCCCAGGCGTTGATACTTTTTAAAAGTTTCCCAATGGATTTTCCTGGGCAGCCAGGATTGAGAAACACAGCTTTAGGTGTTTTAACTTCCCAGCCCAGCAGGGAGTAAGTCAAGGAGCTAACCATGGAAACTGAAGCCTACGAGTTTTTTTTGTTTGTTTTTGTTTTTCAGACTGGGTTTCGCTGTGTTGCACAGGCTGGTCTTGAACTGGCCTCAAGGGATCCTTTCACCTCAGCTTCCTGAATAGCTGGACACAGAAGTTCTTTAGGGCTCTATTAGGGGAGCATGCCACAAAGGGGAGCACTCTGTACCCTGCTTTGCCACAGAAGACTGCATAGCTCTGTCTGTTCACGTATAGGCAGCTAGGTAGGGTGGTGGGGCAAGAGTTCAACAGGTGCTGCTGAAGTACATGAGCTGGTCTCTGGCATAGGAGGAGGGGGAAAAAGATAGGAATCGTGTCTTGGCTGCTGTCCTGACATAGTCAAGGGGAACTCTGCAGAGGACTGGCTCCTGCAGAAGCGGATGGGGCAAGAGCCGGGAAACAGCACACATCAAGACTCGTTGGCACAGATCTGAGCCAAGCAGGCTGAAGTGGATGTTTGTGCCCACCCAGACCCTCTGCAGGACCCAGGCCCTCCCTCCCCAGCAGCAGGAAGTGTGGCTTGCTAACTGCTCATAGCTGAGTTCCTCCCCAGATGCTGCCCTCAACCGAAAGGAGCTGCCTGGTCCAAAACCATGCACCCCATGCCACCTGCATACAATAACTGGTGATGCGGGGTACACAGGCCTGGCCCCTTGCCTTATTCTGGGACACCCCAACTTCTGAGCTCCCCATAGGATTAGCTGAGGTCTCTGATGCAAATGCATCTCAGTTCAGCCTCTGCCCTACCCGATTCTGCTTCCGTTTCTTCTCTATAGCTGTAGCTCTAACTGTCTCCCCAGTAAGCCCCATGTAAGTCTGCCTCAGAGCCTGTTTCCTGACCTATGAGCAAGGCCCTTAATAAACGTATGTGGGTGAAAAATGAACAGGCCAGGAAAGTGTGTAGGGGGATTGCATTACAGCTGCTTTGTGGGGCTCATGGAACATTTGTAGGCTCAAAGGATGTGGAAACTGCAAATCTGATCGTATCACTCCCCTGCTTAAAATTCACCAGTGACTCCTTGCTGCCCAGGGGATGGCTTCTGAGCTCTTCATCATGATTTGTGTGCTTTTCTGTTATCTAGCCTGGCCACCACTGTGGGTACCCACTCTTCTTCCTTGCTCTCCAGGTAATTAAAACTCTCTGCAGTTTTCCATCCTCTCACCCGCTCTGAGGCTGTCTCCCACCTCTGCCGACACAAGTGCTCACTATTCCTGGAGAGCCCTCCCCTCTCCTCACAGGGTCACTCGCATCCCCTCGTCATTGAAATCATCTGTCTACTTGCTCCCCTCTAGCCGACACATTCAGTGAGGCCCAGGGTGGGCCAGCTCTGGTCATCTGCTCCCCCAGGGCCCAGCACTGTGGCTGTTAGGGAGTAGATGCCCCAGTCATGGTGGAATCACTATAAAGTAATCTGGTTTCCACTCATTGAGACCAAGATTCCCTGACGGGTTGTTAATGTGGAGACAGTGGAATTTTTATTTATATTCAGCTCTGATACAAAGAGAGTAGGATGTTAGATGATGCTCATGCTGACCTGTAGTGATCACTGACATTAGGTGCATGACGGTGGTAAAATGTATAGGGCTGCACAAAACACCATTTTATGTGCATTAGTCTTTTTTTTTTTTGAGACGGAGTCTCACTCTGTTGCCCAGGCTGCAGTACAGTGGTGTGATTTCAGCTCACTGCAACCTCTGCCTCCCGAGTTCAAGCGATTCTCCTGCCTCAGCCTCCTAAGTAGCTGGGACTGCAGATGCACACCACCACGCCCATCTAATTTTTTGTATATTTAGTAGGGATGGGGTTTCGCCATGTTGGGCAGGCTGGTCTTGAACTCCTGACCTCACATGATCCACCCACCTTGGCCTCCCAAAGCGCTGGCATTACAGGCATGAGCCACTGTGCCTGGCCCACAGTCTTTTCTTCTTAAATTCTCACTAGGGCCCAGGAGCATACAGGTGTAACGCCACTCCTTAAAGACAGAGCCAGGACTCTAAACCCAGTGGCTTCTGCCATTCTCCTTTGCAACCAGATTCCAGTACTCTGCCATCCACTGCACCCCACTGCTTCAGCCCGTTACTCAAGAGCGCCACAGCCTGTGGCAGGGACCATCTTTTGGGGATGAAGTTTCCACTGCTTGAACGCAGGTGTGTTTTAACTGATCCTCAAGAAATTAGGTAGTAATGGAGTGCCATGCTGTGGGCAGTACAATGTCAGGAACTGTGGGCTCTACTAACAGGCATGGACAGCTGCCAGGTGGAACTTTGAGGGGTGGTGTTCTCAGCACTTCGCCTGCACAGAAATTGTCCAGGCCCCCACAGGATCCCACAACATACAGCCAGCCCACCCCGAGCCAGGTGCTGTGTGGGTTGAGGAATCCCTTCTGTGATAGCTCCCCTGTGGAGAACTGGAAGGGAAGCAGTACTCATTCGGGTCTACGGTGTGCCAAGAACTTTCTCTTAGTCTTCCCAGCAGTCTTGAGTGGTGGGTGTGACTGCCCACTCCATCTTCCAGATTTGGAAGCAGATGGAGAGCCAAGGAGTTTTGTTCTGCCCCATTTCCAGCTTGGAGCTGGGCCCCGCCTGCCCTCCCAGGACAGATGGTGTACCGCAAGGATGAAGGTGGGGTGGGGACTGGCCTCCAGGGACAACCTAGACTTTCCTTGTCCACACCTGGCCTTTAGGGCACCCATGGTGGTGGAAGATGCACTTATTCACTTATTCATTCATTCATCCAAAACTTCTTTTTATTGTGGTAAAGTACGTGTAACATAAAATTCACTGTCTTAACCATTTTGAGGTGTGCAATTCAGTGGCATTCAGTACATTTACGATGTCATGCAGCCATCACCATTGTCTAGTTCCAGAATATTTTCATCCCCAAAGAAAACCCTGTCCCCCTCTCCTCCCAGGGTCTGGCAGCCACTACTTTACTTTTTGTCCCTGTAGACTTGCCTGTCCTAGATATTTTACATAAGTGGAATCATACAACGTGTGGCCTTTTGTGTCTGGCATCTTTTACAGCATAATTTTCACCATAGCATGAATCAGTACTTCATTCCTTTTCATGACTGAATAATATTTCATTGTATGGATGTACCACATTTTGTCCTTTCATCATTTGATGGACATTTTGGGTTGTTTCTACCTTTTGGCTATTACAAATAATGCCGCTGGGAGCTTTCAGGTACAAGTTTTTGTTTGAACACTTGTTTTCATTTCTCCTGGGTCTATACCTAGGGGTGGCATTGCTGGCTCTTGTGTGAACTCTACATTTAACATTTGAGGAACTGCCACACTGTTTTCCAATGCAGCTGTGCCATTTTACATTCCCACCAGCAATGAGGGCTCTGCTTGTTCTACATCTTCACCAACACTTGTTAGTTTTTCTTTTCTTTTTTTTTTTTTTTGGTTATGGTGCCCAGGCTGGAGTGCAGTGGCTATTCATAGGTGCGATTATGGTGTGCTGAAGTCTTGAACTCCTGGGTTCAAGCAGTCCTCCTGCCTCAGCCTCCGAGTAGCTGGGACTACAGGCCTGCACCAGCACACCTGGCTACTTTGTGTCTTTTTGATGATTGCCATCCTAGTCATGTGAAGTGTTATCACTGTAGTTATTTGATACATACTTTTGATCTCCTATTGTGTTCCAGGCACCATGGTACTCATTAGGAAGATGGCAGAGAACAAAACAGATATAGCCCTTTCCTTGTGGAAGTTCTATTCTAGCGAGAAATGCTTGTAGAGTGGGGTTAAGAGGCCGGGCAGCAGGGACATGAATACAACTCGCTGCAGCTGGGAAAGCTGAAAGGCATGCTCTTCAGGCTCTGCTACTTCTCCTCATCCTGGCAGGATGGAGCAGCGTTTACAAACTCAAAGCTGATGCACAGGACATGGCCAGAGTGGCAAGAGTGCAGGTAGCATGTGGGTGAGGGTGAGCTGGAGGGCACCAGCGTTGCCTCAAGGGCAGATGCTCCATGGAACTGCCTTCTTACTACCGATTAGTAAAGTAGACTTGGGCTTGCCTGTGCTCTGGATGGAAATAAAATTTTTATTTTATTTTATTTTTTTGGAGGTAAAGTCTCGCTCTATCACCCAGGCCGGAATGCAGTGACGTGATCTTGGCTTACTGCAACCTCTGCCTCCTGGGTTGGAATGATTCTTCTGTCTCAACCTCCCAAGTAGGTGGGATTACAGGCGTGTGCCACTATGCCTGGCTAAATTTGTCTACTTTTAGTAAAGACAGGGTTTTGCCATGTTGGCCAGACTGATCTCGAACTCATGACCCAGGTGATCCACCCACCTTGGCCTCCCAGAGTGCTGGGATTACAGGTGTGAGCCACAGTGCCCAGCCAAAATTTTGACACTAAATCTCTCAACTTTTCAATGATGGCACAGACATTTTTAACACATTGCTTGGGGGACAGTTTAGCTTGTGATTCTGACAAGGATGATATTTCTCAGACGCAGAGTCTCATCCATCAGGTAAAAATTTATGGGGGTGGGCCTGGGAAGCTGCCTTCTTAACAGGCTTCCTCCCCTTCCCCCCAGGTGGTCTGATGCACACTGAAGTTTGAAAAAAACAAATCAGAGTTGTAAGGATAACAGCTTCCAGCCAGTGGAGGGCCGAGTGGGCAGGATCATGTTCCCTATGTCAGCCTGAGCATCCCATGGTCTGGTTCCAGCTTCTCAGGCAAACAGCCTTGCAGAGAACATATATCTATGTGCCAGGAACAGGGGAGGGGGGAGAGGGGCCCTGCAGGAGGAGCACCCCACCCCCACCCCAGGCTGGCTTCTACTCTCCAAAGCCCCACGTGGTTAGATGCCTGTCCTAGTGGCTTTTGCCCTACTGGGCAGTGGGACCGCAAACCCAAATGCCTTTTGCTTCCCTGGTGAACTTTCTCTGGATGGAAACCCTTTGCCGGGGAGACGGTCCAAAGAGAGATGTCAAGTTTCATGAGAAGGCAGCCACAGGTCTGTGGACAGCGTGGGTGTTGACAGGTAGGTGTTAAGCAATATGTTTGTAGGTCTCTTGCTTAATTGTCACAACTGCAGTTAAAACTGGTAGTTCTCTGGCAGGGGTGTTGGTTCCAAAAAGGGGACGCTCCTCTTTAACAGCTGTGATCACCTCGGCCTTCGTAGATGTTTATTTTGCAGCGACCAGGACACTTCACCTGGGTCACCTGACCTCCCAGAATGCTCCATGGGATTAGTACTCCTACCCAATATTTACAGGTTCCCATAGTTCAAGGACTCGGGACGAGCTCCTTCCCCTCCGTGTCCTCTGTCCACTCTTGTAGTGGTGAGGTGCAAATATTCGTGTCAGCAAAAATGTATCAACATTTTTGGATCTGTTTTCTCCACCTGGAGAAAAACAGAAATCTGGAGTTCACCTCATGGGAATAATCATCAAAGCAATCCAACCTATTCCCTCACCAGCCCCCAGACACTCACATGTTACTCTGGAAAGAGCTTTAGTTGATTTTTCCAATAGAAATTAACAAGAAACAAATTAATAACCTATGTTTCTATGTACATTTCTATGTCTAAAGGGTCTATTTAAGTGAAGTCTTCTGCCTAGATTACTCTGAGCAAATATTTTTAGTCGTTAAGAACCATCATCAATGTAAAATATAACTGCTGTAAAGCTTATAGTAGTCGTAATATCCGTAATAAAATATTAAACTTAGTAGAGACTACAGGCAATAACCACAAGTGCTCATGTTTATGGAGCACTTACCCTGGGGCCAGGCATGGTGCTAAGTGCTTTACGTGGATTATTTCACTTAATCTTTACAACTCTATGAGATTTAATCCCCAAAACCAATCAACCAGGGAAGTAGTATTACCATCTTACAGATGGGGAAATGGAATCATAGAGAGGCTGAATGTGCAAATGTTTTGCATGGTTATGTCACTGGATCCTTAGGCTGACCCTGGGAGATTGGCCCTCTCAATGCCCCAACGAAAGGTATTATCACCTTTTTATGGTTAAGGGAACTGAAGTGGGGGAGTGGTTAAACAGACCCACAATTGCACAGTCATTAGTAGAAGAGATGGGATTTCCCATTAGACAGAGGAGGTAGGATTTGAATCCAAGGAGATATGGCTCCTGAACCTACTCCTTGATCTTTAAGGGTTTTTTGCTTGTTTGAGACAGGGTCTCACTCTGTCACCCTGGCTAGAGTGCAGTGGCATGATCTTGGCTCACTGCAACCTCCACCTCCCAGGTTCAAGTGATCCTCTTCAGCCTCTTGAGTAGCTGGGACTACAGGCGCATGCCACCAGGCCTGGCTAATTTTTGTGTGTTTTTTTGTTTTTGTTTTGTTTTTGTTTTGAGACAGGGTCTCATTTGTCACCCAGGCTAGAGTGCAATGGTGCAATTTCGGCTAACTACAACCTCTGCGTCCCAGGTTCAAGCGATCCACCTGCCTCAGCCTTGCAAAGTGCTGGAATTACAGGTGTTAGCCACCGTGCCTGGTCAATCTTCAAGTTATATCAGCCATGTTTAACCCAAGGAAACACAGCTTAGACAGACAGACATACACAAGTATGTTCAGTATGTCAATGCTTATGAAGGGGAAAAAACAATCTAAATGTCCGTCAGTGGGGAAGATCACACCAGTTAGGAAATACGCATTCTAGATGCCATATGCAAATATTAATAGGGAGGAGATGGATCCTGTTTGTGCTGATGTGGAAAGATACAGGTGATACAGAAAGTGAAAAAACTAGTTGCTATGTGATAGCATAGCATCATACCACTTAAAACTACGGGGGTATGTTACATTGCATCAATTAGAACATACTTATATTGAATATTTGGTAATGTGCAGAGAGTTTATTAAGAGGAATATTTATAGAGTTGTGGGCAGGATATATGGAAACCACCAGGCACATTGCGGTCTCCTGGGGCACACAGCACTGGGGACTCCATTATCACTTGCTGTGCCATCAACATAAAATATAACTGCTGTGAAGCTCACAGGGTAACCCAGAGGCAGAGATAAGGATGCAGAGGGTCCATGAACAGGAGTTGAGACTATGTAGTGGATGCAGTCACCTCACTGAGACAGCCAGGAAGGAAGATGGGGAAATCAGTACTCTTACATCCCTTCCTCCCATATCCACCTGGTGCCAGAAGGTGAGGGAGTTGTCCCCAGTTGTCAAAATCACCTGGAAGCCCAAAGGTGAGGAAGCCCATTGCAGCAGGTCAGCCTCCTGAGTCACAAGACAGGGTGGGGAAGTGTGAAAAGTAACCCTGGGGGGCCCCTGGAAAATTTTCAGCACATTCATACTTAAACACATATTTGTAAGTGCTTAGAAAAGGAATCTGAATACCAACTGACAAGAGAGGTCCTCTGGGTAGCAGGATAAGACAGAAATTTTCATTTTTTGTTTTGTTTTGAGACAGAATCTTGCTCTGTCACCCAGGCTAGAGTGTAGTGGCACGATCTTGGCTCACTGCAACCTCCACCTCCTGGGTTCAAGCAATTCTCCAGCCTCAGCCTCCTGAGTAGCTGGGACTACAAGCGCTCACCAACACTCCCAGCTAATGTTTGTATTTTTAGTAGAGACAGAGTTTCACTATGTTGGCCAGGCAGGTCTTGAACTCCTGACCTCAGGTGATCCACCTGCCTTGGCTTCCCAAAGTGCTGGGATTACAGGCATGAGCCACCACACCCGGCTAGATAGTTTCACTTTTTACTTTATTGTCTATATTGTTTGAATTACAACAAAAAGGAGGCATAGCTTGGGGTAAAGCGATGGTGTCAGACTGCCAAAGATGGCCACACCAGCCTGCATCCCATGTCATACATTCTTCTTGCAGTGTGATGGTGATGTCCCTCCTTGGAGAGGTGGGAAATGCTCCATGCCCTTGAACGTGGGTGAACCTTTGAAATTGCCTCTGTTGGTCTAGTGCTGTGGAGATAATGCTGTGTGACTTTCAAGACTAGCTCATAAAAGGTAATATGGGTTCTGCCTGCCTCTTGGAATATGTGCCTTCAGTCCCCTAAGCCAACATGGAAACAGTCTGGGTACCCTGAAGCTACCATTGCTGCGGAGACCACGTGGAAGGGCCCTGTAGCAATGCAGAGAGATGCCTGTGGAGGCCCCGCTGGGCAGCCCTCAGCCCAGGCAGCAGACCTGTGAGTGTGGAGGTCTTCCAGTTGACCCAGTCCTAGCCATGATGGGACTGCAATCCATGGAAGACCCTGCTATAGTTTGAATGTTCCTACAAAACTCATGTTGAAACTTAATTCCCAATGTGGCAGTTTTAAGAGGTGGGGACTTTAAGAGATGATTGGATCATGTGAGCTCTGTTTTTATGAATGGATTAATTTATTCATGGATTAATAGGTTAATGGGTTATCATGGGAGTGGAACTGGTAGCTTATTAAGGAGAGGAAAAGAGACCCAAGCTAACACTTCAGCCCACTCAACCTCCTGTGCCACTTTGAGACTGCAGAGTCTCCACCAACAAGAAAGCTCACACCAGATGTGTCACCGCAACCTTGGACTTCTCAGCCTCCAGAACTGTAGGAAATAAATTCCTTTTGGCTGGGCACAGTGGCTCACGCTTGTAATCCCAGCACTTTCGGAGGCTGAGTTGGGGGGGATCACTTAAGGCCAGGGGTTTGAGACCGCCTGGGCAACATGGTGAAACCCCTATCTCTACTAAAAATACAAAAAATGAGCTGGGCATGGTGGCAGGCACCTGTAATCACAGCTACTCAAGAGGCTGGGGCAGGAGAATCGCTTGAACGCAGGAGGCAGAGGTTGCAGTGAGCTGAGATCACACCACTGCACTCCAGCCTGGGAGACAGAGCTAGACTCCGTCTCAAAAAAAAATTTTTTTTTTTAATAAATTACTGTTTCGAGTATTCTGTTATAAGCAAGAGAAAAGGGACTAACACAGACCCCCAGTCAGAATCACCCAGTCAAGCAGCCCCCAAATGCTGACTCTTAGAAGCTGTGAAAGATAATAAATGACAACTGTTGTTTTAGCAGCTATGTTTTGGGGTGATCTGTCACCCAGGAATAGGTCCGGTACAAGCTAGGAGGAAGCATGAGAACTAATTCCCAGCAGGCTTCCTGAAGTTCCATGATTTTAGAAGAAAGGGTAGGGGCAGGAATCCCGTTTGGTTCCTCGCCCTTGACCCGTGAATCCAGGTGTACTTTATTCTTCATCGTCACATGTCCTCCCCCGCCTGTCACAGGGACCCAAATTGAGCTCAGATCCATTCTTGATTTCCTGCCCTTCTCATTTATTTCCTTCCTTCCTTCCCTCTCTCCCTCCCTCTCTCTGCCCCTCTCCCTCCCTCTCTCCCTTCTTCCCTTCCCTCCTTCCTTTCTCTCTTTCTCTTTCTTCCTTTTTTTCTTTCTGAGTCTCACTCTGTCTCCCAGGCTAGAGTGCAGTGACACAATCTCGGCTCACTGCAACTTGTGCTTCCTGGGTTCAAGCGATTCTCCTGCGTCAGTCTCCCGAGTAGCTGGGATTACAGGCACATGCTGCCAAACCTGGCTGATTTTTGTATATACATTTTTTTAGTAGAGATGAGGTTTCATCATGTTGGCCAGGCTGGTCTTGAACTCCTGACCTCAGGTGATCCACCCACCTTGGCATCCCAAAGAGCTGGGATTATAGGTGTGAGCCACTGCTCCCGGGCTCTTTTTTTTTTTTTTTTTTTTTGTGACGGAGTTTCGCTCTTGCTACCCAGGCTGGAGTGCAACGGTGCGATCTCAGCTCACTGCAACCTCTGCCTCCTGAGTTCAAGCAATTCTCCTGCCTCAGCCTTCTGAGTAGCTGGGACTACAGGTGTGCGCCACCATGCCCAGCTAATTTTGTATTTTTAGTAGAGACAGGGTTTCACACCATGTTGATAAGGATGGTCTCGATCTCTTGACCTCGTGATCCACCTGCCTCGGCCTCCCAAAGTGCTGGGATTACAGGCGTGAGCCACCGCGCCCTGCCTCCCGGGATCTTTTTTAAAAAAAAAAAAAAAAAAAAAAATAGAGTCCTGCTCTGTTGCCCAGACTGGAGTGCAGTGGCGTGATCTTGGCTCACTGCAACCTCCACCTTCCAGGTTCAAGTGATTCTCCTGCCTTAGCCTCCCAAGTAACTGGGACTACAGGTATGCATCACTGAACCTGGCTAATGTTTTGTATTTTTAGTAGAGATGGGATTTCACCATATTGGCCAGGCCGGTCTTGAACTCCTGACCTCAAGTGATCTGCCCGCCTCAGCTTCCCAAAGTGCTGGGATTACAGGTGTGAGTCACCATGCCTGGCCTCTAATTTCGCTTCTAAGTAACCCTTCTAAATCTTCTTTTATTCCTTTTGCCCCCACCTGCTGCCTGGTGAGGCCCCAGAGGCTCCTGGCCCACTGTGTGTTTGGGGGCCTGGATCTGGAAATCCTTCTCCCAGCAGTTGTGCCATGGATGTTGGGCACTGCCTGTCCAGAGAGGACCCTCCACCTACTTCTCCTTGGAACTGGCACCTCCTATGAAGACTTTGAATCAATTACTGTCTTCTTATGGATCTTTCCCCCCTGCCCACTGTAGACTGGCCAGGAGCCAGCACTGAGCCAACAGGCCGGCCAGAGCCCTCTGCTGGAAATTTCAAACTTGGGAGCACAGGAGGAGGGCAATTTCTTTCTCTGTGAGAACTAACGGTAGCTTTGCAGTGGATTTATTCTCATCCACTGCAGAAATCAGTCTACAGTAGATGAGAATAAATCCAGCCTGCAGAGAAACAGGGACTAAAGATCCAAAAGGGGAGGCCAGGGGAACGCTCATTCCTGAGACCGGGATCTGCCATGGGAGTAGAGTTCAGAAAACAGAAAAATTAAAATAAGAAAGAGGCCGAGTGCAGTGGCTCACATCTGTAATCCCAGCACTTTGGGAGGCCAAGGCAGGAGGATTGCTTGAGCCCAGGAGTTTAAGACCAGCCTGGGCAACATAGCAAGACCCCCAATCTATAAAAAAAAATTGGCCAGGTGTGGTGATGTGCGCCTGTAGTTTCAGCTACACAGAAGGCTGAGGTGGGAGAATCGCTTGAGCCTGGGAGGTTGGGACTGCAGCGAGACGTGATCACCCCACTGCACTTTGGCCTGGGCAATAGACCAAGACCCTGTCTCAAAAACAAAAAGTAAAAAACAAAGAAAGAAAGAAAATTCCTGATCCCTGTCTTCCAAGACCCACCTGCACCTCCTTTCGGGGACTTGGTGATACAAGCCCAGCACACTCTACTTTTTGCCTGTCTGATCTCAAATGGCCGGAGGGTGGAAGAGTTAGCAGGAGCTACACTTCGGGGTTTTAATCTTGGCTTGCCAAGTCACATGACCTTGGGCAGGTTACTCAGTGACTTTGTCTGTAAAATGGGGATGATAATAGTTCCTTTCACATAGCCTTGTTGACAGGTATGAGCAACTAATGTAGAGAGGGTTAGGAGAGGCCTGATGCCCAGTCAATGCTGTATGGTATTACCTATTACTACTTTTACTTGAGTTGGATTTTCTGTTACTTCAGCTGGAAGATCAAGACAAAACCTTCCCTGGTTGCCTCTAGGTTAAAATGTTCCTAAGCACCCACATGTCCCAGAAGCAGGAAATTACCCAGCCACTCAGGTATGCTGGGAAGTGCCAACCAGAAGCGCTTTCTCCATGCCAGGCCCTGGCATCTGCCACCCACTGCTGGGCTGTCCTGTTTCCAAGCGGGAAGGGTACAGTCTCTATGGCTCCTCTCCCTGCCCTTTGGCCCACTCAGGCTGTTCTCATGCTCCAGCCCTCTGATGTGGAAACCAGATCCGCTCCTTCCTGGGCAGCACCTGGCCCTGCCTTGGTCTCTGTACCTACAGGAAACCAGATGTGAAGCTGGTTTACGGAGGAGTGAGCAGAAAATACAGTCCCTCAGGATGTTTGTTCTAGTTTCCTTCTAACCCTGTCAGCTTATCTGGTTACTTGGCCTCTATTTTTTTTTTTTCTTTTTTTTTTTTTTTGAGACAGGATTTTGCTTTGTCACCCAGGCTGGAGTGCAGTGGTGTGATCTTGGCTCACTGCAACCTACGCCTCCCAGGCTCAAGGGATTCTCCTGCCTCAACCTCCCGAATAGCTGAGACCACAGGTATGCACCACCATGCCTGGCTAAGTTTTTGTATTTTTAGTAGAGATGGGGTTTCATCATGTTGATCAGGCTGGTCTTGAATTTCTGAGTGATCCACCCACCTCAGCATCCCATTGGGATTACAGGTGTGAGCCACCGTACCCAGCCTACTTGGCCTCTATTAAATATCTGTGCTCACCAACAGTCAGGCAACTGAGTTAGAGGAACGAAAGAACTTCTGGGAAGAGAGCAAGTGAAAGGAAATTCAGTTCAGTGAGATTTGTTGGGGAGCCTACTATGTGTACATCATGTGGAAGAAACAGGAATGGGCAGGGACACTGATGCAGGGCGGAGACTAATCAACAGCCCCCCACAGCATGACCTCCTTCACTCCCATCCTCACCTCTGCTGCCACTTCTGCCTTCCTGGTGGGGATTGGGGGACTCCAGGGGTTGGGGCATGCTGGCAGGAAGGGAAGCAGAGGCCAGGGGAGTGAGCAAAAGTGAGGAGCCAATGCTGTGGCTGACGTGGCAGTCCCGGCAGGAGGCCTGGGCAAGGCCCTGCAATGCAAATGGTGGCCTGGGAGCTCCAGGCCAGTTCCGGGTGTGGATCTGACTTGAAGGAGCAGGATGGGATCTGCGCTTTCCATGTGTGGAGTGGGGGCCAGCAGGCTCATTTAGGAGCCAGCCTGGGGAAGTAGGAGCCCCAGAGAGCTCAGCAGAAATTGCTTCCCAGACAGCTTGACTGCTCCTTGAGATGCTGGGATGTCTAGAATACAGAGCTCGTGATTTCTAGGCAGAATAGCCCTTGGGCCTAGAGTGTCAAAAGTCAATCTTTCCAAACCCTGTTGACCAGTGGGAGGAAGTGACTCATGTTCTGCTTTGCTGTTTCCATGATATCCAGGCAGGGCAGGGTAACCCACAAGGGTCTGAATGCTCTGGTGGGCCACGGGGGGCTGGGACAGGGCTTGGCGTTTGGCTTGTAACCACATGGAGGGATGGTATAGCATTCTTTTTTTCTTTTTTCTTTTCCTTGAGATGGAATTTTGCTCTTGTTGCCCAAGCTGGAGTGCAATGGTGTAATCTCAGCTCACCACAACCTCCGCCTCCCAGGTTCAACCAATTCTCCTGCCTCAGCCTCCCAAGTAGCTGGGATTACAGGTGCTCACCACCATGCCCAGCTAATTTTTGTATTTTTGGTTGAGGTGGAGTTTCTCCAGGTTGGCCAGGCTGGTTTCAAACTCCTGACCTCAGGTGATTCACCCACCTCGGCCTTCCAAAGTGCTGGGCTCACAGGCATGAGCCACTACGCCCAGCAGGTATAGTATTCTTTATTTCCCAGGAATGCTGAGATGAGTGAAAGCCACTTAATTTCTCTTGTTTTCAAGTATTTGAGTTGTGCTAGTTGGTCTTGAAAGCCTCTTTCCTCTCATGCATTCATTTGTCATGATTCATGACTCATCATCATCATTTGTTCATTCAATCTCTCTCTCTTTTTTAATTTATAAAGAAAACCAGTTTACTTGGCTCACTATTCCACAGGCTGTCCAGGAAGCATTATGCTGGCATCTGCTTGGTTTCTGAGGAGGCCTCAGGAAACTTTCAGTCATGGCAGAAGGCAAAGGAGAAGCAGGCATGTCTTACATGGCCAGAGGAGGAGCAGGAGAGAGAGGGGGCGGAGATACCACACGCTTTTGAAAAACCAGATCTCACAAGAACTCACTATTGTGATGACGGTTCCAAGGAGGTAATGCACCCGCAAGATCCAATCACCTCCCACCAGGCCCCACTTCCAACATTGGAGATTGCAATTTGACATGAGATTTGGGTGGGAACACAGATCCCAACCATATCAATGGCTAAGGGAGAAGGTGAAAGCCCCCTTTCTCTGGGCTCTGGAGTACCAGCTGAACACATCAGAGCCAAATTCTCTTCTGGAACGCACTAGCAATGTGACCTTGATAGAGTGAGCCTCTCCGAGCCTCCATTCAATATCTCTTAAGCACCTGCGTGCAAGGCTCTGTGCTAGGCAGAAAGCTTCCATTCATAAGGTACTTAGTTCTTCTCTGACAACTTGAGTCTGTGTTACTCAGGTATTCAAGAAAGCTTTTTTTTTTTTTTTTTTTTTTTTTTTCAAACAGGGTCTCACTTTGTTGCCCAGGCTGGAGGGCAGTGGTGTGATCTTGGTTCACTGCAGCTTTGATCTCCTGGGCTCAAGCGATCCTCTCACCTCAGCCCTGCAAGTAGCTGGGACTACAGGTACACACCACCACACCCAACTAATTTTTGCATTCTTTTGTAGAGATGTGATTTTACCATATTGCCCAGGCTGTTCTTGAACTCCTGAGCTCAAGCAATCCTCCTGCCTCAGCCTCCCAAAGTGTTGGGATGACAGGAGTGAGCCCCTGCACTTGGCCTCAGGGCTTCTTGTGTGCCCACGATGTGCCAGGCACTCTTCTGGGTGCCAGGGTCAGGAACAAGTCCATACTCGTGTAGTGCTTGCTTGCTGGGGAGAGAAGAGGGCAGGGAGCAAACACATCAATAGGATATTCCAGGAAGTGTTGATTGTGATGAAGAAGTAACATAACGAGGTGCTGGGGTGAAAGGGTGAGGGGGGCCGATGACAACCGTGTCTCCTGAACCTCTGCCTGTCTTCCTGGATGCCTAAGAAGAAGGAGAACACCAGGCCTCTGCTGAATGGAGCTTTCAGGCTAGTCAAAGCATGAACCAGGCTAGGAGAGGTGAGAACCCACTTGGACCGTTCTGCCAAGGTGGTGCCAGGTTATTTTTTATCAGAATAAATTCCCTGGGCTGGTTCCAGAGGCCACGAGGCCTCACAAGGTCTTGTGCTACAAAAAGCATGTATGGGGGGTCACTCTGGGGTCAACACCCCTTCTGAATACATCAGGGCAACTTTTTCTTAGACATCTGTTTTATTTTTGAAAAGACAACGTGTGCACACAATACTAGAAATAAAAGATAGAAAATGGTTTACATTGCAAATCGGGACTCCCCCTGCCCCTGGCCACAGCCCAGGCCTCTGCCCCGGGGAAGTTCAGGTAACCTGGAGGGGTCTGCATGACTTCCCTGTTGGTCCCTGGGCTTCCTATACACTTGCATGCAGATTCATAATTCTTTTCAAACTTTACAATCCTTGATCTCCTTCTGCCAAAATGCATGCCCTCTACCTAGAAAGAAGGCCCAGGGTAGGATCCTAAGAGGGAAGCATAGAAGCAGGTCCCATCTAAACAGGGGCAGAATCCTAGCATTGCTAATGGTGTGGGTTTGGAGTTGGCAGACCTGGCAGAAATTCTGGCTCTTTGTCTTTCTGGCTGAATAACTTGGGGAAGTGAAGGAAGCTCCCCTAGTCCAATCTGCCTCTCTGTAAACTGGGGATCATCATTAGTTCACCAAGACGTGAAGATTGTAGGAGCTGGTGCAGGCAGGCACTTGGCCCTGCACAGCACACAACCAAGCTACAGACAGTGGTGGTGGTAATGACCACTGCGTGGGTTCCAGGCATCCCTTGAGCCTGCTCGTGTATGCAGGTGTGTGCTCAGGTCATCAGGCAGTCTTGTCAGGGTGTGAAAGGCACAGAAGTGTCACCTGCAACTGGTGTGTGTATGTCAGGGTGGTGTTGGGGGTAGGAATTGGAGGCCAATTCTACTGGTTTTCTCAGGTGGGTCCTGGGTTCTAATCTTAGTCCTGCCGCCCACCCATCCTCTGATTTTGAGCATGTCATTTACTTCTTTGGGTCTCAGTTTCCACATCTGATAGATGGCGGGATTGACTTTGGTCATCTTTAGGTCCCTGCTGCCCTCACAGCCAGGGATGTAAGCTTTGCCTCAGTAGGTAAGCTTGGGTATGTGCCCTAAACTCTGGTCTTCAGGGAGGGAAACTGAGTCAGAAGGAGCCTTGGACCACTTGGCGTGGGGAATGAGGGGCTCCCACTTGGCGTTTACCAGCTCTTCTCAGCATTCGCTTTCCCCTGCATTTTCCAGAATCCTTCTCTCCCCTGACTTTGCTGCTGAGGACAAGTCTGCATTCCCTAGGCCCCTGCTCAGCCTGGGGAGGGTTCCAGGAGCTGAAGCCAGGCCAGGTCTGAAGGAAGTCGAGTCGGGGGTGTAAGGATTGGCCAGGCTCAGGCTGAGGCTCAAAAATGCCCAGATGGCATTTCTGAGGGGGGGATGGGACAAAAGCCACTGTGGCAAATCACTGACCGTACCTGTCACCCTGGAGCCAGCTCCAGGCTGCTGTTGTCAAGAAAGGAGAGGGTTGCTAAGAAAACAAACCCTCTGTAGCTGGCAGCTGCAGCTGCCTGACACTGGCCCCAGCTGCGTTCGCAGGCAACGTGCAGACCTGAACTCACGTTTGACAGAGTTCGTGTGATTCAAGGCAGTGAAGAGGAAACTTGCTGGCAGGCAGGAAAAGCTCAGTAGTGCCTCCAGGAGAAGGCACGTTGTGCTGAGCTACCTCTTTCAGCGGGCTTGACAGGAAGCTGTTTGCAGGAGCTTTATTGTGAGTGCTCCTGAAGTATGAAACTCACTCCAGGATCCGGGGAAGTGCTCTGCAGAAAGTGATGAACTTCAGTGTTCTTGCATATTTTCCATGCATAAGCCCGAGTCCAGAAAGCAAGGTTGATGTTTTGGAGAGGTGTCCTACCTATGGTGGTCCTTCCATCTTCACGCCTGTTTCTCCAGACAGATATGAGCCACTGCTGATGGCAGGGGGCCCAAGCCCTTCCTCCAGGGTGCTCCTTCCCCACCCCCCAGCCCACTGCCTTACTCACAATTCTAGAGCCTCCTATAAAAGTCCCCTGTTGCAGGTTCGTTGTTAAGGACAATGGGAAGAAGAGAAGCCAGAGGAAGATTTTGTAGAGGGCTGAGAATCTCCAGGGGAGCAGGAGCCCTTGGACTATCCCAGCACATAACCGCCCCATCCTACACCCCAGTGACTCCACTGCACACACACACTGCAGGACAGCACACTGTGTGTTGGCCGCTTAAGCCCAGACCACCTCAGCCCAGCTGCAAATCCTGGAGGAAGACACTCTGAAGCTGTGCCTGTGTGGGCCGCTCACTGGACGGCACCATGCATCCTGTGGCCTGCCGACCTGGGAGGACCCCTGAGGGAGGGACACCACTGCTATCTGCACCTCTGCAGAGCTTTCACTTAGTTCTTTTTGTTTTGAGGCAGCTGTCCTTCCATCAGTTTTCTTCTGGGAAAACAAAGCTCCCCTGGAAAGGCTCCTCAGAGCCGGCCCTGCCCAGCCAAGAGCAGGACACTCTTGCAAGCCCAGCTGCTTTGCCCCCACAGGGCTCCCTCCCCTTCTGTTCTCAGAGGTGAGGTGCCCACCCGCCCCACCAGCCACAGTGTGGGATGGAGTCAGGCAAGGGCTCAGGGCAAGCCGGGATGGGCCTTCAAGCAGTGGCCCCTGCCCCTTCTGTCTGTGTGATTGATGGACTTACCGTGTTGAGTTGGGCCCTTTCCTACCCTCTCTGGGGCAGGCTCTTCTTGTAACATCAGGGTAGTCTGAGTAATGTCTCCTCAAAGAAGCCAGTGTACTGCTCTCTGGAAGGTTACATGGTAACTAGGACTTTGCAGATGTAATTGAGCTAAAGATCTTGAGATGGGAAGATTTTCCTAGATTACCTGGTGAGGCCAATGTGACCATAAAGGTTCTTTCTCATGAAGGGGAGGCAGGAGGTCAGAGGGGAGAGAAGATGCTATGCTCCTGGCTTTGAAGATGGGGGAAGGGACCAGGAGCCTGTTCAGTGTGGGCACCTCTAGATGCTTAAAAAGACAGGGAAACAGATTCTCCTTAGAGCCTCCAGAAGGAATTCAACCCTGTGGATTTTAGACTTCTGATCTCCAGAACTAGAAAAGAGTACATTTATATTGTTTCCAAGCACTGTATTTGTGGTAATTTGTTATAGCACCAACAAGACACATATGCAAACATGAACAAATGTCATAGCTCCTCATATGATTTTTTTGACATCTACTGATGAACAGAATATACAACGACAAAAAGCCACCTTGAATTTATGGTATGATCACAGCTCACTGCAGCCTCAACCTCCTGGGCTCAAACCATCCTTCTACCTCAGCCTCCCAAGTAGCTGGGACCACAGGAGCAGGACACCACACCCAGCTAATTATTTACTTATTTATTTCTTGTGAAGATAGGGTCTCTAAGACCAGGTGAAGTGGCTCATGCCTGTAATCCGAGCACTTTGGGAGGCCCAAGGTGGGCAGATCGCTTGAGCTCAGGAGTTCAAGACCAGCCTGGGCAACATGGTGAAACCATGTCTCTACAAAACACACAAAAGTTAGTCAGGCATGGGGGTGCCTTGCTTGTAGTCCCAGCTACTTGGGAGGCTGAGGTGGAAGGACTGCTTGAACCCAGGAGATGAAGATTGCAGTAAACTGCGATCATGCCACTGCACTCCAGCCTGAGCAATGGAGTGAGCACCTGTTTCAGAAAAAAAAAAAAAAGATGTGGGGAGAGAGATGGAGTCCTGTTCTGTTGCCCAGGCCATCTCAGACTCCTGGGCTAAGTGATCCTCCTGCCTTAGCCTCCCAAAGTGCTGGGATTACACCCCCTGAGTCACTGTACCTAGCCAAATTTATCTTCTCAATATGATCTCAGGCCCAGACCATCTGGGTTCAGATCTCAGCTCTGTCACCTAAAGCTATGTGTGACCTTGGACAACTCTCAAGGTTCTCACTTTGACAGTGAGAACCTCAGGTGCCTCAGTGTTCCCACCCTGTGAATAAGAATAATAATAATACCTACCTTATTGTGAGGATTACATAACAATGTGCAGACAGCATTTGAAAAAAAGACTGGCATGCTGTAAGTACTATTAAAGTGATTATTTTTATTATTATCCTTATTAAAACATATAACCTCTGAGAAACATTATTATTTGTCCCTTCAGTCGACAATGTACACATAATTCTTAGTCCTGCTTTACTTCACTGCACTTCTATTTTTTAATTTATCCCAAGAATGTCTAGCCTTGCGGGGAAGAAAATACAAATGCCCACCTCAAATCAATACAAACACATTGATTCTTTTCTCATGGGTTCTCAGCCTGATCATGAAACCCATTTCCTTAGACGTTCATTACTACCATCAGCCAGACCCAAAAGACAAACCCCACTCTCAGGCCAACTTTTCTTATTAGGACCCTGGAAACTGCACTGGGGTCTCCAAAACACTGGTCGCAGAAACTGTTCGTGTCTGCATATCTGTCATTTTCCTCTTCTTTATTCAGATATCAGGCAGTAACAGGCCCAACCCTGGGGATGAGTCAGGACTAGTTCAAGCCTGTTATGGTAATCCCATTTACCTTGGCCAATTGGCTGGGTTTTGTAGTAAGCATGTAACCCACTTAGCTTTTTTACTCTAGATGTGGATAAAATGCTGATGGTGGATTGCTGGGAAATTTTTCCTTTCCTTGAGAGCTTGTTTGGAGGTTCTAGCAGGGGAGCGCAGCTACTCGTATACCCTTGACCGAAGACCGGTCCTCCTCTATCGGGGATGGTCGTCCTCTTCGACCGAGCGCGCAGCTTCGGGAGGGACGCACATGGAGCGGTGAGGGAGGAAGGGGATACCCGCCTAGCCAGCCAGATCAGCCGAATCAACCCTGGCAATCAATGGGGTGACAGATGTCACAGCCACGTCGCCCTCACATCCGGGAAATTTTTCCTTTCCTGATAAAAAGAAAGTGTTTAGTTATGGTCCAGTTGGGAAAACAGACACCGCCCCAGGTATTTCAAACAGAAAGGAGTTTAATATAGGGAATTAAGTGGTTACAAAACTACTGAGAGGATTGGAGGAACAAAAGTAAAGGCAAACTAGTCTTCCCTCTCAGGATGATTGCTAGCTTCCAGAGAGTCAGGAAGTTACAGAAACTGTAGGAGACTGCAGTGATGATCACAACTGTCTGCAGCCCACTCCAGGGGACTTTCAGGCTAATTCCTGGAAGCCACTGCACAATCTTCTGTCTGCTCTTCTCTTACTTCTTCCAGATCTTGCAGAAGTACCTCTTACTGATGGAATCTAACCCGGATCCCTGCTAGCAAGGTAGGGAATGGTGCAGAGTCACGAAGACTCTCTGGCATAAACAGAAACCCCTTTTCTTCTTTCTTTTACACTTAAAAAAAATCAGGATAAGAAGCATGGAACGGATATAGTCAGCCTGTGATTGTATGGTGAAATGTTCACTCACAGTCCAGGCATGGTATCTCACACCTGGAATCCCAGCACTTTGGGAGGTTGAGGCTGGTGGATCACTTGAGTTCAGGAGTTCAAGACCAGCTGGGCAATATGGTGAAACCTCATCTTGTTACAAAAATTAGCTGGGTGTGCTGGTGCAGGCCTGTAGTCCCAGCTACTTTGAAGGCTGAAGATCACTTGAACTTGGGAGGCGGAGGTTACAGTGAGCCAAGATTGCACCACTGCACTCCAGCCTGGGTGACAGAGCTGTACTCTGTCAAAAAAAGAAAGAAAGAAAGAGAGAGAGAGAAAGAGAGAAAGAAAGAAAGAGAAAGAAAGAAAGAGAAAGAAAGATTCACTCCCTCATTCATTTGTTAAAAACATCTATAGAGGATCATCTTTGGCAGAAGCCTTGGCCTTGATTCCCACTGGCCAGCTGACTGACTACATGGCTGCATTAATGAGGGCAAAAGCAATTTTATTTTTTTTTTGGCGAATACCATTCTTTGCATTTTATGTGCACTATCCTATCTCATCCTCACTGCTGCACTAATGAGAGCATCAACAATTGTAATTTTTTGGTGAAGTGTTTTTTAGCTCTTGGGCTCAAGCGATTCTCATGCCTCAGCCTCCTGAGTATCTGGGATTACAGGTGTGCACCAGCATGCCCAGAGATTTTTTTTTTTTTAATGTTTTAGTAGACACAGGGTTTCCCTATGTTGGCCAGGCTGGTCTCAAACTCCTGGCCTCAAGTGATCCGTCTGCCTCAGCCTCCCAAAGTGCTGGAATGACAGGTGTAAGCCACTGCGCCTGGCTAACACTTTGTTTTGGTGAATATCATTCTTTGCATTCTATATGCACTATCCTAGCTTATCCTCATCCATACCAACTGATGATACACATACACATTCAGCACTCAGAGGGTCACCAGAGGACTGACACGCACTGTGTCTTCACTGTGCTCCAGGCACTGTTCTAGAGTCTTTACGAATTTTAACTCAGTTCATTTTTTCAACAACTCTGCAGCTAGGTCCTATCGTCATCAACCTCTTCATGCAAATGAGGAAACTGAGGCACAGAGAAGCTATGCTACTTGCCCAAAGTCATCAGCTAACAAGGAATGGAGCTGAGATTCAATCTAGGCAGGTTAGTAGCAGAGCCTGTGAATGTAACTGATACTCTATGCTGGAAGTTACTGACAGTGGCTGCCTTTTTGGTAGAGGCACTGCAAACCGAATTATGTTGGAATACCTTTTATATTGTTGGACTTGTTGATATGTATTCCTAGAGGGAAAGGCATCTCCACGAAGGAGGGGGCTTGACTGGCAAATTCCTATTTATCTTTCAGAACCTGGCTCCTCTAGGAAGCTTTTTCTGATCCTGCTCCAAGATCTTTACTCTCTGTGCCTATCTGTGTTCACCTCTGTGCCTGTACCAAGTATCCGATGTGTAATTTGTTCCCAGGAAATGTTTGCTAAATGAACACTCCCCCAAAGCCACGTCTGGACCTTCTAGTCTCTGCTACCTTGTCTAACATTGCCTGACAGACAATTCTTCCTAAAATGCCACTTTCTCAGTGTTATTCCTTGCTCAAAAACCTTCACAGATTCCTATTTCCTTTCCCCACTGAGTTTCCAGGTTGGCAACAGGCTGGCTTCCCCCCACCAAATTAATCTTGCTCACAAGTCCTTCAATTTCTACCCAGCTATCAAGACAGCCTCCAGGAAGCTACACAGGGTTACTTCAGGCCTTGGCGAGAGCCTTCTCCTTTGGCTCCTATGAATTGGATCTCTACTGCCACAATTCAGCACGTGACCTGTCTGAGATTACCTCTTACAAGGAGTGAGCAGGCAACGTGGCTCTCACCTCTCTCTGGCCACCCTTCTTCGAACAGCGTCATAAACTCACCTAGCCTCCAGCAGTGCAACAACAAAGCTAGGCAATCATATGGGTACTCACCGTTTAGGGATTGTCATTGTGGGTCAGCTTGTAGATTTCTTTGCTTCGTTTTAAAGTCCTCATTTTTTGGCACCAAAATTCTTGGCAGTTTCATGAGGACTTTCAGTCTCCCTCCACTATCCTTTGACAACAAATGGTCCTTTCTTCATTTCAAATCTATTACCTTCCCGGCTCCCCTGTCCCTGTTGGCCTGCCTTTCTCTCACTGCACCACTCCACTCTATCTTCCCTCGGGAAGGAGCTTAGGCCGACCTCCAGGTCTGTGCATCTCATTGCTTACTGGGGGGCTCAGCCAGCAGCTGCAATCCAACTGGCCCCAGAGTGAACTGCCTAGGCCCTCCCCTCCCCCGACAACCTCTTTCTCCTAGCACTCACCCTGTCGTGATGAAGGCAGCACCCCTGTCCCCACATTGCCCTCATCCCTGTGCTGGTCTTGTGCCCAGGCTGGTAGTCATGCTTAACACCTCCCTCTCCCTTAGTTCCCATGACCCCCATCGTGGCTCCTGCTGCTGTCTCTTCTCCCAAACTCTGGTTCTGGAAATTTCCACCTGGTTACTCCTCTATCTGCGTACTGCCTCCACTCTGACGTATCCCAAAATGTACTCATCATCACATGAAGCATCTTTTATCTTAAAACTGGCTCAAAAGATCAAGTTTCCTGACTTTCAGTGCCATGATTGACAGGTTCACTGTTGAAGCAACTGCCTTTCTCTCTCCAGCCAGTCACTGACTCTGGCTGACTTCTCCCTGTCTGGCAGGTTGTACTGAAAGCAGTATAGATGGTTTCCAAGCCTAGGCTCAGTCACTAGCTCCCTGTTCAACCACAAGCAAGTTGCTCAATGTCTTTGAGTTTCTGTTTTTTTATCTGCGAAATGGACATAAAATACATAACATTTGAGTGTATGAAAAAGTTAGCATTTAATGTATGTACCTATGCAACAATCTTGCATGTTCTTGACATGTACCCCAAAACCTAAAATGCAATAAAAAAATACAAAATGGAAAAAACAGAAAAGAGAAAAAAAAAGTTAGCATTTAAAATCAAATGAGAAAAAATGGACAGTTCATTAGACAGTTTTGGGAAATACTGGGAAAACTAGCGAGCCATTCGAATAAATAAACTGTATCCTTACCACACTCCAATCACTAAATAAATTGCAGATGGATCAAAGTTTAAATGTAAAACATGAAACTATCAAAGCATTAAAAAATATATTATTTTGAAATTTGGAAAGCCTTTCCAAGCTTGAAATCATATGAAACCCAGCTCTTATGAAGAAATTGGTCAATAAATATGATTATGTGAAAAGTTACAACTCCTAAGGAAAAAAAAAGAGAGAGAAAGACACACCCAGACTGGGGTAGACAGGATGGGGGTGGGGGTGAGTGTGGAGAGAAAGTCAACGAACTGGGAAAAATATTTGCAATACGTATGACAGTCAACAGTGTGAATTTCCATAATATGTGAGGGCTCTTCACATTCAATAGGAAAAAAGACAACTGAAAAGAAGAATTGGTAAGTTCCACATGTGTGGAAAGAAAAACCACAAATGTCTAGAAACAGATGAAAAGATGCCCAACCTCACATTATTCAAAGGAATACAAATCCAAAGAATAATGAAATACAGTGACCAAAGTTTTAGGTTATTGATATCCAGTAACGGTAAGAGAATAGGCACAGTAGACACTGTTGCTCACACTGTAAATTGCTATATTTTTTTGAAGAGGAATTGGGCAACACTTACTACATCAAAAACGTGTACCCTTTGACCGTTACTGGAAATATATCTTGCATATGTTTTAGCACATATATCCAAATACCTTTGTTTCAAAGTGCTTGTCAAAGCATCATTTGTAATAGGAAAGATGATCAATAATCTACATATGTCTCTATTGAGTAATAAATAAATAGGGGGCTGGGCGTGGTGGCTCACGCCTGTAATCCAGCACTTTGGGATACTGAGGGGGACAGACTGGTTGAGGCCAGAAGTTTGAGACCAGCCTGGCCAACATGGTGAAACCCCATCTCTACTAAAATCACAAAAATTAGCTGGGAGTGATGGTGCACGCCTGTAGTCCCAGCTGCACTGGGATACTGCGACACAAGAATTGCTTGAACCCAGGAGGCAGAAGTTGCATTGAGCCGAGATTGCACCATTACACTCCAGCCTGGGTGACAGAGTGAGACTCTGTCTCAAAAAGTAATAACAATAAAATAAAATAAGTTAGGGAAAATCCATTGGAATATATCATGCAGCTAGTAAAAAGTGATGCAATAAACGTATATACAGTCTTGTGCCGCATATCGACATTTTGGTCAACAGTGGACTGCAAATGTGACAGTGGTCATATATCACAGTCAGATTATCATCAAGCTGAAAAATTCCTGTCTCTTAGTGATGTTGTAACTGTCATAACCACTCCTGTTGGACTCGGGCCCCTTTAAGTGGACGGGGGGGGGGGGGTTCCTGCAAGCTCCTCCCCTCCTTGAAAAACTCCTTTAACAGCCCGTGGCTGATGACTAAGTTTGGGAGTTGCTGGCCCTGCCCCCCAGCACATCTTCAGCACATCCTGCGGGGGTCTGCTCTCTGGCCGCCCCTTGTCCTCTGTCATTGCAGTAACTCTGGGGTCTTCCTGAAGCTCACTCGACAGGGGAGGGGGCCTGGTCACCACATCACCACTGGGTGCTGCTCGAAAACACAGCCCCCAGCCTGTCACACCTTCAACAGCATTTCTCCCATGCCTGAGAATGAAGTTCACACTGTTTCCCAACACCCACCAGGCTCAGCGCCAACAGGCTCTTCACTCACGCCCAGCCACTCCTTGTGGTGCGTGCTGCGCTCCAGTCACGCTGAGCAGAATTCCCCAGATGCATTAAGCGCTCTGTGCACTCTTCTCCAGCCGTTCTCTCACCTGGGAAGCCCCTCTTCCTCTCTTCTGTGCTTCCAGTACTCTGCACACACATGCGTGCGCATGGCTTGTACTTGCGTGTGTTTACCCGGATACTCATGTATTCACTTATGGGAACAAACACAAACATGGGATAAGTGCACTCACATTGTATTCCAGCTGTTTGTCATCATTGTCTCCCTTGCTTTATTTTGAGCTCTAGGAGGGCAAGAACCGTGCTTCAGAGAGACCCCTGAATGTAGACAACTGCAAGGGGCAGAAATGTAACTCAAACCTGTTTAGGGACCTACTAGGGAAGGGATTTGCTTAAGGGCTGAGTACCATGGTTGGCCTGGGCTGGGTCCAGTGCCACCCCTGGACTGAGCCTCTAGAATAGGATGTCAGGGTATCTTCCAGGTGACCCAAGAGCCACGAGTGGGGGTGGGGAAAGAGGGAGGGGAATTTCCCAGAAGGAGGGGCGGGGTGGAGGTGTGGCTTCCAGGCAGATGAAACAATGCAATTTGTGTCCATGTCTGACATCCACCCCGGCTCGGGCCAGGCCCGTCTCTTCCCTGCCCCATCTCATTCATGACTCATCCCAACTCTTTCCTTAGGCAGTTCCCCTAATTTCCAGCCCTCTCCCTCCTCTCTTACCTTCAGAAGATGTCTGTCTTGCCTCCCACGATCCCTCACTGCTCCACCCCGTGCTAGTAAGTGATCGGCTGTTCTTTCCCTTTCCAGAACTAGTCCCGCCTGAGGGGTGGGCCCAGGGCCCAAGATTAGTCAATCACGGTAGGGCCCTAATCGCAGCACTTTGGGAGGCCAACACAAGAAGATTGCTTGAAGCCATGAGTTTGAGGCCAGCCTGGGTAAAATAGTGAGACCCAGTCTCTACTTTTAAAATTAAAGTTTAAAAAGACAAGCTGATCAGTTCGCTGTCTGGGAATTTTACTCCTGACGGAAGACATCCTATGGCCATCTTTGAGAGACCTCTGCATTCCTACTCAGCATTCTTCCACTCATGAACTTCCTCCGGAGATGGTTCTCCGTCTCCCGCCAGATGTGACCACATTCTGCTTTGTGGCACTTTGTTCAGACCTTTAGTATTTGTCACTTTCTGACTTACGTATGGCTATTTGTCAACTTACCTCCATTCATTCAACCTTGATTCATTATTATTCACACACCGATTATTAGTGCCCAGTAAATTCCTCTTTTTACTCAAGTTAGGATTGTATTTTGTAGCTTGGAACCAAAGTCCCTGAGCTGATAAGCTAAGTCCACACCCCTACAGAGTCCAGCAAGGCAGGGGCAGCCTGGAGCCCTTCCTCATCCATCCAGCTGTGGTGTACTCACTCATTATGCTGGACCGCCCAGAGGCTGTGGCTGGGTGGCGTACCGCTGGCCACTGTCCCTGCACATTTGTCTTGCCCCTCAGCTGCACCAGGAGCAGCATTACAGGTCAACTGTGCCATGGGACCCTCTTTGGGAGTTCAGACATCAGCTCCCAGCTGGGTCAGCTGAGGATATGTGGGGGCCTGCTGTGTCTCCCTGCACCTTCCCAGGAAGGCGGGGCCTCAGGAGCTGCCTCTGACAGCCTGGGAATCTGTCTCCTGGGTTTCCAACTCTGCTGTCTTTACTCTTTCTCCGGCCTCCTAACAATCCCATTTGGCCAAGACAGGTGAGTCAGAAGTCACCTGCGGCAAGCAGCAGTCGTGCTCTGAGTCATATGCCGTTCATCCCTCCTCTCACCCAGAGCTCTTACTGTGCACAGCCCAAGCTGGTTTCCAACCACGCCTCTTCCAACAGGACAGAACTCGCCTTGCCAAGGTCTCGGGACAAGCCGGAGGTCAGGAAGCATGTTCTCACCAGGTAGGAACACCTTGAGCCATACGGCTAAATCCCTGGCCTTGGTGGCCTGCTGACATCTGCTTGAGAGGGTTGCTTCAAACAAAGATAAATATGGACAGGTTTCTAATTTAATCTTGGTTTCAAAAAAATTTTTTCCCACTAAAACCTGAACTTGCCAAATACTGTCTTCCTCTGTTTGATTCACAGGCACACAATGCACAACCCAGAAATCATCATCATAACTAACAGCATTTACATCCCAGGGTTTTCCTAAGAGCCTTATGCTATTAAAGGGAGGCCCTGTCCCTGACTGTGCTAAGCTGGTTGCCTGCTCTGTGGCTAGTTATGGTTCCCTCCAGCAATACCAGATCATCCACATCCTGATTCAGGAATGAGGTAGGAAAAAGCGCTGGTCTTAGAGACAGAAGAGCTGGATTCTGCTTTTCTCTGGGCCAATTAATGAGTTCTGTGGCCCTGGGCAAATCACTTGGCTTCTTGGAGCTTCAGTCCCTTCCATTGTAGGGTGGACCGAATGATCCTGCTCGCTGAGCTCACCTCCTGGTGTAGGTGTGAGGATCAAATAAGATCATGTGTGGGAGAAGCTCTGAAAATGCTGAGAGCTGTATAGATGCAAGCTTTGTCGGCAATAGCTCAGACTTTCTCTTGCAGATCTCCTTGGCTTGGGAGCAAGGTGGTGGGGGGCATTGGGAAGCGGCAGACTGAGGAAGCCAGGGCAATCCCGTCAGGGCCCATACCCGATGGGTGTGCCTTTGCTTGTTGGGTAGGGAACGTGGAAGTTTGAAGTCAGATCTGAATTCCCCTTGTAGCTCTACACCTTAGTAGTGACAACTCAGACAAATCCCGTTGTCTTGCAGACACTCAGTTTGTCACCTGTAGACCAGGCACCAGGATACCTACCTCGTGGGGCAGTGGGCAGCATGTAGTAGGGACCTGAGGAACGATTTCTCCTCCTTCTGCCTTCAGTAGGAGGTTGGGTGGTTTTAACTGGGGCTGCATATAGAGGTATCGGAAAGTTTTAATGGATTCTGCTGCCAGGGCCTCTTCCCAGACCAGTTGGTGCAGAACCTGTGGGGGTAGGGCCCAAGCTGCAGTTGTTTTCAAAGCTCCCAGGTGATTGCTGAGAGAGGTGACTGCTGAGCAGGAGAACCACTGGCTGGAGGGTGGCATGCACCTGCTACCACAGCTGGTCCCTACCTTGACTGTGCCACCCCTGGTCCCCCTTTTCCTCACGATGCTCCACTCTGATGAAGCCTGCATGACAGCCGGCATTGCAAAGGACCAGTTTTGTCCACCAGCCTGGAGGTGCAGAAGCACAGCTCCCTTAGGACCAGGTTTCTGGCTCAGTCTCCTCTGCTTTTCTTTCCTTTCCTTCCCATCTGAGTAGCAATGCAGTTGCTCTCCCCAGCACCTGTCCTCAGATCCTCTCCTCTCACTCCTTGTGTCCCCTCCACTGCTATGTCCCCTCTGCTCCCATCTTACTGCCACCCTGCTTATTTTCTCTCTCTTGCCTCTTTCCCTTCTCTTTGTGAAAGCGCCATTGACTATTCTGCTCATATCAAGAAACTGATATTTATTGAACAGTGATTATGTCCCTGCTCTCAATTTTAAAAGTATGTGACTAAATTTTATCACTCTCAAGGTAAGTTTTATGTACACATATGGACATGTCCCATTTATCCTCCCACAGATCAGCGACGAAGGATATAGATTTAATTCTTTTTTTTTTTTTTTTTTTTTTTTTTTAAGAGATGGAGCCTCACTATGTTGCCCAGGCTGATCTTGAACTCCTGGAGTCAAGTGATCCTCCCTCCTTGGACTCCCAAAGCACTGGGATTATAGGTGTGAGCCACCACACCTAGCCCCAGATTCTTATTTGCAGCCTGCAGTGTGGGTGTGTGCATGTGTCTGTGAATCTCTGTGTGTCTGTGTGTGCCTGTGTGTGTGTGAATCTCTGTATCTCCGTGTGTGCCTGTGTGTGTGTGAATCTGTGGTGTCTGTGTGTGCACATGTGTGTGTGAATCTGTGTGTGTATGCCTATGTGTGTGTGTGAATCTCTGGGTGTCTGTGTGTGCCTGTGTGTGTGTGTGAGAATCTGTGGTGTCTGTGTGCGCCTGTGTGTGTGAATCTCTGTGTATCTGTGTACCCCTGTGTGTATGAATCTGTGTGTGTGCACCTGTGTGTGTGACTCTGTGTGTGCATGCACCTGTGTGTGTGTGAATCTCTGTGTGCCTGTGTGTGTGTGTGAATCTCTGTGTGTCTGTGTGTGCCTGTGTGTGTGTGTGTGTGTGAATCTGTGGTGTCTGTGTGCGCCTGTGTGTGAATCTCTGTGTATCTGTGTGCCCCTGTGTGTGAATCTGTGTGCACCTGTGTGTGTGAATCTCTGTGTATCTGTGTGCACCTGTGTGTGTGTGAATCTGCATGTCTGTGTGTGCATGCACACCTGTGTGTGTGTACACCTGTGTGTGTGTGAATCTCTGTGTATCTGTGTGCGCTTGTGTGTGTGTAAATTGGTGTGTCTGTGTGCACCTGTGTATGTGTGTGTGTGAATCTGTGTGCACCTGTGCCTGTGTGCATTTGTGTGTATGTGAATTTCTGTGTATCTGTGTGCGCCTGTGTGTTTGTGAATCTTTGTGTGTACCTGTGTGTGAATCTGTGTGTGTGCACACCTGTGTATGCGTGAATCTGTGTATCTCTGTGTGCCTGTGTGTATGTGTGTGTGTGCACCTGTGTGTGAATCTGTGTGTGTGCCTGTGTGTGTGAATCTGTGTGTGTGCTGTGTGTGTGAATC
The DNA here is from genome assembly GCA_004027835.1 of Alouatta palliata. Classification (NCBI taxonomy): domain Eukaryota; kingdom Metazoa; phylum Chordata; class Mammalia; order Primates; family Atelidae; genus Alouatta; species Alouatta palliata. The sequence goes on along the minus strand of PVKV010000626.1, from coordinate 191,234 downwards.
TGTGTCTGTGCCTGTGTGTGTGAATCTGTGTGTCTGTGTGCGCCTGTGTGTGTGAATCTGTCTGTGCCTGTGTGTGTGTGAATTTGTGCATCTGTGTGTGTGTGAATCCGTGTGTGTGTGCGCACCTGTGTGTGTATGTGAATTTCTGTGTATCTGTGTGTGTACCTGTGCGCGTGTGTGTGTGTGTGTGTGTGTGTGTGAATCTCTGTGTTCCTGTGTGCGCCTGTGTGGGTGTGAGAATCTGTGTGCCTGTGTGCGCCTGTGCGAGTGTGTGAATCTCTGTGTTCCTGTGTGCACCTGTGTGTATGTGAATCTCTGTGTATCTATGTACTTGTGTGAATCTGTGTGTGTGCACCTGTGTGTGTGTGAATCTGTGTATCTGTGTGCCTGTGTGTGAATCTGTGTGTCTATGTGCCTGCACGTGTGTGTGAATCTGTGCCTGTGCCTGTGTGTGTGTGAATCTGTGTGTGCACCTGTGTGTGTGTGTGAATCCGTGTGTGTGCGCACCTGTGTATGTATGTGAATCTCTGTGTATCTCTGTGTGTGCCTGTGTGTGTGTTGGAGTTTCCCCCTCTCAGTGCTGCTGCCTGGTAGGACACTCATGGTTTTCTTTCCTGGGGGCTGAGAAGCTCCTGGGCTAGCTGAGTTGAAGATTCGCTGAGCCTCTTGGCTGCTGGGCCTAGGGGTGGTGTCAGCCTGAGAGGGAAGGAAGGAGGAACTGGTCAGCAGAAGGCCAGAGGCATGGGGATTCGGAGTTGTCACTCAGCTCACCATCCCTGCTCTAGGCCTCCGCCCCTCCGTTCCTGGAGTGAGAGAGTCAGGGCCAGGGGCTGGCCAGGGGCTGACTAGGAGCCGCCAGTTCATCTTCTCTGACAACAGGGGAGCCCACTGTGGTCCCAGCGGCTCTGTATGGAGCATAGACTGTGATGGGGTGTTCCCAAGTAAGCCTCACCCCACGTTTCTCCCACAGCCACTGTCCCTTCCCAGCCACCTGACTTTGCTCCCTCCTGGCCTCACTGACACCACCCTCACTGAAAGACACAGCTTGGTGCTCCTGAACACCTTGGCACCTTTCCCCAGGCCCAGATTTCTATGGAAGAGGAAAGTACAGCATTCGGCCACCAGGAAGCCACGAGGGAGCCGTATCCACAGTTCCCCAGCTCCCAGTGACCCTCCAGCCCAGGCAGAGGCTCATGCCCGTGCAGATTCAAACCCAAGGGCTGGGCCGACAGCTGTTTGGTTTTAGAGATGTGGTCTCTGTCACCCAGGCTGGAGTGCAGCGGTGCAATCATAGCTTCCTGCCATCTCGAGCTCCTGGGCTCAAGCCATCCTCCTGCCTCAGCCTCTTGAGTAGCTAAGAACACAGGCTTGTACCACCATGCTTGACTAGTTTTTTTGTTTTGTTTTTTGTATTGTAGAAACAGGGTCTGGCTATGTTACCCAGGCTGGTCCTGAACTCCTGGCCTTAAACAACACTGCCACCTCAGCCTTCCAGTGTTAGGATTACAGGCATGAGCCACCTGGGCTGACAATTATTATGCATAAGATGCCCCTCAAGGCTGGCTGCTCCTCCTGAATGCCTGGCAGGACAAATAGAAGTTTGCTCATTTAGGCTGGGCGTGGTGGCTCCCGCCTGTAATCTCAGTACTTTGGGAGGCTGAGGCAGGTGGATCATGAGTTTGGGAGTTGAGACCATCCTTGCCAGCCTGGTGAAATCCCGCCTCTACTAAAAATACAAAAATTAGCTGGGCGTCATGGCAGGTGCCTGTAATCCCAGCTACTCAGGAAGCTGAGGCAGGAGAATCACTTGAACCCAGGAGGTAAAGGTTGCAGTGAGACAAGATGGTGCCATTGCACTCCAGCATTGACAACAGAGCGAGACTTCATCTCAAAAAAAAAAAGAAAAAGGTTTCCTCATTTAACATTTAAACTGCAAATCCTTCTGTAAAATACTCCCCCTTTAGTTACTCCCTAGTTAAATTGGAGGACCACAAAACTACATACAGTAGCCCTGGGAACTGATATGCCAGGCCTTGGGAGTTATGTTATTGGCAGGAGACTCCCAGGCAAACTCAACCCTAAATGATAAAGCACACCTGTTTCCAGAAACTTCTCAGTCCCTTGTGCTGCATGGATCAGCAAAAGAGGAAGAGGCCCAGCTCACAGTTCTGGCTCTTCAACCTCTCAGCAAGGAGCCTCTGAGTTCTTCAATCACAAAAATTACCTTTTTGATAGAAGCGTGGAGTTTGGTTTTGTTAATAGCTGAAGTCACAGCTCCTTTTTTAAAAATACATTTTGGAAATAACCATCTTAGGGTAGAACCAAGGGATTGTGAGAGTCTTTAGCTCAAATTCTTAAGGCACAGGACAGGCTTTGGGACTGTGATGGGCAAAGGTGCCATGTTCGTAGTGTCATAAAAAACATGCAGACAGCCTCTTTGTGTTGGTGAGACTACTAGTTTCCCCTACTGGGAGGAACCAATATCTTTTTCCATCTCCTGAAAGCCCCCAGAGGTCAGCCCCCATCCCAGTTACCGTGCCTTCCACACCTGACTCCATTCCTGTCCCCCACCTGAAACTCCTCACGACTTTAGCCCAGTAGTCTTTTCCTTCCTTTCCTCCCAACTTTAACGATCATCTGCTTGATTCTCTGTTGAGCCTTGGTCTCCTCCCATCTAGGCAGCAAGCTTCAAGTGGGCAGGCCCTAGTTGGCTTGCTCACCACTGCACCTCATGCTTAGCTGGGGCCTGGCAAACAGGAGGCGCTCACTCTAGTTAGCTCCTGAGAGTGGGAGCGTGCTGTTTGGCTGCAGCTCTGCATCCTAATTCGGGGTTCCTGCAGCTGTTGTGCTTTCCAGTATCCCCAGTTTCAGATCCTCTTGACTTGTGTCTTTTTCAGAGAGAACATAGACTTGGGAAGAAGCTCTGAGAAGGGGTAGGCAACTGTACCTCCCTGTCTCAAAGGGCTATTGTGAGGATTTGATGGGATTGTATCTGGCATATTAGTACTCGAAGGATGTTGGGGCACTGTGTTCGTTTGCACATTTCTCAGGCCTTCGATCTCAGGCACGACCTCACTGTGAGTACGGGATCGTCCAAGCCTTCCTCAGACACTAAGAAAGGGTGCAGAACACAGGTGAAATCAGAGACCTGCTGGTCTCTGTTACCACTGCTCATTTCAGAATTAGGATCCAGGCTAGGTTACTGTGGCTTAACAGCCTCCATATAGAGCGGTTTGGACAAATAAACACGATGGGTTTATTTGCCTGCAAGTTGATGATCCTGAGCTTTCAGGGTGATCCTACTGTTTATGCACAAATTCTATAGCTCTTTAGTTCTTTTTTTTTTTTTTTTTTTTGGTGGAGTCTTGTTCTGTTGCCCAGGCTGGAGTACAATGGTGTGATCTCGGCTCACTGCAACCTCCACTTCTCGGGTTCAAGCAGTTCCCCCTGCCTCAGCCTCCCAAGTAGCTGGGAATACAGACACCCACCACCACGCCCAGCTAATTTTTGTATTTTTAGTAGAGATGGTGTTTTGCCAGGTTGGCCAAGCTTTTCTTGAACTCCTGACCTCAGGTGATCTGCCAGCCTCCGCCCCCCAAACTGTTGATATTACAAGGGTGAGCCACTGTGCCTAGCTGGCTTTTTAGTTGGTGCTTGTGATCTTCTAGCTGATGGGAAGGGGGGAAACGGAGATAGGGAAGCAGTCACATAATCAAGAGAACAGGAATCACTTCTGTTTCCTTCCCACTGGCCACATAGTCACATGACTGTGCCTAGCTGCAAGGGAGGCTGGGAAATGTAGTTTTAGCTGGGAACCCATGTTTCCACCTAAAACTCTATTATTATGGAAGAAGGGAAAAATGGATAGTGGAGAACAATGTGTAGGCTCTGTCACTGCAAGGTTATAAACCTGGTGAGATCAGAGTCTGTGTGTCTGCTGCAGCTGCTGGTGGTATCCTGGGTGAGGGTGGTACTGAAGCTCCCTGGCCTCATACACAGTCCGTTTATGCCATCAGCCACTCAACAAGCCTAGTTCATGCTCCATTGAAACCTGGAATTCAAAAGGAGGAAGAGAAGAAGGCAGTTTTCAAATAATAATCACATGAACAAGAGCAGAAAATCCACAGTCATTTGTGAGGAACCTTCTAAGTCAGTGCTACCCAAAAAAATGTGGGTCCATACTGGTCTAGGAAGTTGTCACCAGCTGGCCATAAGAAAGTAAAGAGACTGAGAGTGAGCATTTAGAAATTTTTATAGCTACTTGACAGAATGATTTTATATTAGTTGAATATAATGATAAAATATTGGAGTTGGGATTTTGCATATCTTTTTAAATTTAAATTTTCTAGTAATTCAATTTTTATGATATTTTACACAAGTACTGGTCTATGACAGACAAGAAAAACAAACAAAACTGTTTCTTCTTCCCAGATATGAATAGTTTGAGAAGTGCTGGTCTAAGCCTTGGGAACTCTGTTAACTGTCACATTATTTATGTAGCACGGAGGGAGGCATTATTAACCCCATTTTGTAGATGAGAAAATGGCAGCTGAGAGCTTCAATGATGAGTCCCAGAGGTAGAGATGGCAGAGTTGGTCCATGCAATCCTGTCATCTGAAGGCCTGAGCCCTCCCAGAGCTCACAATGATTGAGGGACCCAAGCTGCCCGTGCAGTTGCAGCCAAACTCAGTGCTTTCCAGAACACAGCCTGAGAGCACAGAGGCAGGGCCAGGTGGAGAGATACATTCCCATGTATAATCAAAAGCTACCCATCATGCATGGGAGAGCGCCTTAGTGAAGTGAGTTCCTGTTAGAAACAGGACAGTGTCAGCCAGGTGCGGTGGCTCACGCCTGTAATCCCAGCACTTTGGGAGGCCGAGGCAGGTGGATCATGAGGTCAGGAGATGGAGACCATCCTGTCCAACATGGTGAAACCCCATCTCTACTAAAATACAAAAAACTAGCTGGGCATGGTGGTGCGTGCCTGTAGTCCCAGCTACTTGGGAGACTGAGGCAGGGGAATCGCTTCAACCTGGGAGGTAGAGGTTGCAGTGAGCTGAGATCGCACCACTGCACTCTAGCCTGGCAACAGAGTGAGACTCCGTCTCAAGAAAGAAAGAAAAGAAACAGGCCAGTGTCTTACAGGAGCTGCAGCTGAGGAGGGTAGGAGCAGGAGCCTGTGGCTTGGGGAAGGAGGACACAGAACCCTATTTTGCCTCTGGCCTTGGCTTCTGGAACGGAGGAAAGCGCAGTTCAGGACACTAGGGAAGAACTGGGAAGCAGGTCACCGTGCATACCTCCAGTGGCCACTGCCCTCTTCCCGGCAGCCACTGTGATTTTGCTCCAAGAGAATTCACTCCGCCTTCTCCCACCCTGTGCTTTGTTGAGGCACGTGGCTGAGGCCTGGCCAGCCAAAGGACATCATTTCCCTGGAGACAGGATTTGCTCAGAGAGGAGTAAATGACCCAACCAGAGCCAAGGGGACACAGTGAGGGTCATGCTGAGGCTACTGAGAGGAGTACACTCTTCGCCTCTTGGATTTAGACACGGCAGGGTGTGAGGCTGGAGCTGGGGTGGCCAACTTGTCCCCAAAGAGAAGAGCCATTTGAGACTGGCATGAAGCCAGAGAAGTGGCGCTAAGAGCTGGAAAAAGGGATCCTAGGTTCTAAGGCTACCACTTGAGAGCCTGGGGCCAGGGTGAGGTGAAGCCAGTGAACGAGTGAAGTGAGATGGGGCTGATTAGTCTTTTCGTGCCTTTTGTGTCTCTTTTTGTGATGTTCCAGCACAAAAACCTCACCAGGGTTTCCCCTCCCCTGCCAGTTCATGCCCCACACAAGCCAGTCTCACCAAGGCACCTCCCTGCTGAAAATCTTTCCATGGCTCCCCCTTGGCCCTCAAGATGAAGTCCAAATGTTTTAACATGGCTTATAACCTCGTTGCTTACAGCGTGTTGTTTTTGTCATTTTGGAACCTTCTTATTTACCCCATCTGCATGAACCACTTTTAGTTTCCCAAATGTGTCTTGCTATCTGTCACCTACAGCTGGACATGAACACGCTATCCCTCCTGCCGGCTCCTGGACATGAAAACGCTATCCCTCCTGCCGGCTCCTTTCCCCAGGATCCCCCTTTCTTTTTCTTTTTCTTTCTTTCATTTTTTTTTTTTTTTTTGAGACGGAGTTTTGCTCTTGTTGCCCAGACTGAAGTGCAATGGCGTGATCTCGGCTCCCCATAACCTCCACCTCCCGGGTTCAAGCAATTCTCCTGCCTCAGCCTCCTGAGTAGCTGGGATCACAGGCGTGCCCCACCATGCCTGGCTAATTTTTGTATTTTTAGTAGAGACAGGATTTTGCCATGATGACCAGTCTGGTCTCGAACTCCCGACCTCAGGCGATCCACCCGCTTTGGCCTCCCAAAGTGCTGGGATCACAGGCGTGAACCACCGCGCCTGGCCCAGGATCCCCCTTTCTCTCGATCCTCCCAGATTAGATTTCTGCCCCTCCTGGGTGCTCCCTTAGGCCTCTTCTCCAGATGGCCTCCAGAACTCAGGCCTCTTGTGTTTCCCTGCCCCAGTGGGTCGTCTCCACTTGGAGGCCCCACAGTCACCTGAAACCCAAGTTCCACATGGGATCTTCACTCCCTTCCGCCCAAGCCTGCATCCCCCCTGGGATCCCTGCGAGTAGTCTTACCATCCATTTGCCCAGGAACCCAAGCCAGGAACCCGGGAGTCAGTACTCTTCTCTCCCTCAGGCCTTCTCCACCACCCAGTCCCCGCTACAATCTCTATTGCCATCGCCTTTGTCCCAGCCATCACCGCCGGCCTCCTGCCTCCTGCAGCCGCTCCTGCCTCGCCCTCCTGCTGGTGCAGCCTCGTCCTCCCCTCCATTCTTCACTCTTCAGCTAGATGTTGCTTCTAAAATGTTTATTCAATCAGGGTTCCTTTGTAGAACACCCCAGTGGTTCCCCACTGACCTGCTCCTGCTTGCTTCTCCAGCGTCCTCTCTTATTGGCCTGTCTCCTGAATTCCTGGCAGGTCTTTAAAGCAATGCCAGACTCTCTCTCTATCCTCCTCACTGCACTCTATGCTTTCCCCCTAAGTACTGCCCATGTTTGCCTGCTGAAGCTCTAAGATTTGGCTCTCTGATGCTGCCTTCGGGAAACCCTCTCTGGGCACCTAAGGGTGGGCGGATTCCCTTCCTCTGCACTCCTCCTGAACTCTCCTCCTGTGAATGTGGGGAACACATGAATTGCATGTTCCCATGTCTGTCTCTTAACTTAAACAGGGAGTGCCTTAAGGTATAGGGCTGGGTCTTATTCACTGGTATATTTTGGGGTTTAACGCATAGAAGTGTTTCACAAATGGTTGGTTGAATTAATTAATTAATGACTAGCCTTAATGCCTGGGTTCCCAAACTGTGCAGCTGCCTGAGTGTGCTATGGAATGAGGTTCGGGAATCTCTACTATAACCCTTTACTGCCTCTTCACAGCCCAGGCCAGCCTTACGTTAGGATTGGGTTCCACCTTGGTGGCAGCAGGACCCGCAGAGTCCTTGGTCAGGAGGGTGGGGGAGAGGGCAGACCCGGGCAGCAGGAAAGGTGAGCAGTGGGCAGAAGGAAGCTGTGGCTCATGGGGCAGGCAGCAGGCCAAGAGCAGCCCTGGGAGTGGAGCGTGGAGGGAAACTGAGGCATTTGGGCTGGGTGGGAGGAGCAGGCAAGCTCAGCTCAGACTCCCTTTGGGGCTCCCAGAACAGGGGCATCATTTCTCAAACATGGCACAAGGCAGAGCTTTGGCAGCAAGGAAGATGTCCTGGAGAGTGGATGCAAGGCCAAGGCAGGTTCCTCTGTGAAGCTGATGGGGTCCTTATAGTTCTTTGTCCAGGAGCCAGCTAGCTTCCCAAGCCCGGCTGGAGCAGACTCTGCCCTGGAGGTAAGGGCGTTGGTAACCAGAGCCATAGATGAGCGTGTCAGGGAGAAGCCAGAAGCCCATTCTGACTGGATCTGAAATCCACTTGCCTGCCTTCCCCCTGAGCCTTAGCCCATCTCTCAGGACTCAGCTGCCACGCTATGTCCTGCCCTTCTTCACACAGAGCCCCAGGATAGCAATTATGGAGGCCACGAAGCAGGCCCTGTGCAGGCACTCACCTTGGCTTCCCTCTACCATACGGAGGATCCATGATCTCATTTCATCAAGACGGCAGGCGATGTCACAGGAACTGTGCCTCTGCTTTATGTGGGAGGAGGTGCGGCTCATCAGCACCACACATCTGGGCTTTATTTCGTCACATATCTGGACTGTGTTGGGTCTGTCTGTGTATGCTCTTCCCATGGCCCAGTGCTGCCTTCTCTATCTCTAACTTTTCCCTGAAATTAGAGACTCCCAACAAAATCTGGGTCTGTCCCTTTCCCTTCCTCTGACTCTTGGAGCTCCACAACCCCCTGTCTTTGGCTTTCGCCGGGACAGAGCTCTTGTCCAGCCTGTCCCGTGTCTGTCTAAGCACTGGGCATGGGGAGCTGCACCCAGCATTGGAAACCTCACCCCATTTTCCTCTTCAGGTGGCCCCTCAGAAAAGGATGGACAGACTGGCCAGCCCCAGTCAAAGTCTGGGCTGAGGCCACTGGTTCTGGCCGTGTCATCATCCTATCGCTCATCATAGCTGTGGTCCTGCCCCTGCAACCACAGAAGAGAGCAGTTTCCCTGGAGATCCCAGCCTTGCCCTTTTCTGCAAAGGCCACAGATTTACCCAGAGCAGCAGGAGCCCTCTGCTGTGAGAACTCCCTAAATCGAGAGCGTGGCCTCTTCTTTCCCTGGGAAGAAAGAGGAACCTCATGCTTAGCCCCAGTCCTCATTATTAAGAGGAGGTTTTAACTTTTTTTTTTTTTTTTGAGACAGGGTGTTGCTCTGTTGCCCAGGCTGGAATGCATTAGTGCGACCTTGGCTCATTGCAACCTCTGTCTCCTGGGCTGAAGTGATCCTCCCATCTCAGCCTCCCAAGTAGCTGAGACTACAGTGCACACAACTGCACCCAGCTAATTTTTGCATTTTTTGTACAGAGGGGGTTTTGCTGTGTTGCTCAGGTTGGTCTTGAACTCCTGGGTTCAAACGACCTCATGCCTTAGCCTCCCAAAGTGCTGGAATTGCAGGCATGCACCTCCACACCCTAGGTTTCAACTCTTGTTAGCTCACTGGCTGTGTGACCGCAGGCAGGTGACTCAACCTCTCTGAGCCTTAGTTTGTATAGTTCTAAAGATGGTAGAACTTTATTCATGGGGCCATGTAAGGGTTCCAAGAGGCCACCTATGGGAAGCACTGGTATGGTCCTGGCAGTTAGCAGACATTCAATCCGTGGCAGCTCTCACGGTTAGAATTGTTACTTCACTCCCCACTCTACTTCTTGAGATTTCTGTGTTCCTGGCACAGGCCGAGTCGGCTCTCCCCTTGGCATCTCTTTCCTTTCCCTTTTTAAGGGCATTTCTGCTGCTCCTGCTGCACAGTCAACTCCAGTTCAGATCCTCTTGGAGTCTTGAGATGCTGCCAGCAATCACAGCCCCAGCCAACCCCAGCCCTGCAGTAACATTCCTGCTCACTGGAGTCAGGGATCTGCCCCACTGTGCGGTGTGTCTAGGCGGGGAGTGAGGGGCGGAGGGAGGGAGCCACAGCTGCTCCTTTGTCAGCCAGTCATGATGAGGGTGAGGCCAGGGCACAGGCCTGTCCAGGCCAAGGACAGGAACCAGGTGGACTTTGCTGAGCCCCAGACAGGTTGGGGCGTCAGGGAGGCCCATGTCTGCACATTAGGAGGTGCGTGGTGGAATGAAAAAGGAGGGTGATGGGGGAGACTCACTTCTGATTTCCCAGGCTGCTGAGTCCAGAGGCTCTTAGCTGGGTTTCAGGTTGCTGTGAGGCCAGGCAGTCAACAAACTCATGCAATGAGGCAATAACAATTGCTCAGTCACCATCGGCTCTCTATTAGGGTGCAGGATACGCTGCTATAACAAAAAGACCCCAAAGACAATAGTGTGAAAAAGACAGGAACTTCATTCTCCGTCACGTAACACCCTGGCTGCTCCGGGCCAGCAGAGTGGCTCTGCCTCAGGCGATTTTGGGGAATGCAGTTTTCTTCCACGATGTGGTTCCGCCATCCCCAAAGACAGGTGTCCTCAACAGAGCTGACTAGGATTCAGGAACTCTCTGAGCCTTCATGGGGAAAAAAATTACATCTTCATCTCCACCAAGTTCTACCTGAAAATTAGCATATTCTTTCATTATGACAGCAGGCCAGAAACACAGGAGTATTGCTGGTACCTGTGATCTCATTTCTCATTTCCAACAGAAATCACGGATACTTTATTATCACATTTAGTCATTGAAGGTATTGTGAAATATCCTTCATGCTTTGAAAAGGACTTCGACTTTACCTTTGACTATACCAAGACTTTGAAAGCAGGGTGTTTACTAGATGGTTCTTTAATGCATTAATAAGGAAGTATATATTTTATTAGACTGTAATTCTTTAATATTTTGATATTTCAATATATTTTTCTTTGTAATCTTATATTTTACTCCATGAATTTAACGGCAGTCTTCTGAGAAGTGTCCTTGGTCTCCACCAGGGTGCAGGACACTCTGCTATAACAAAAAGACCCCAAAGACAGTAGTGTGAAAAAGGCAAGACCTTCGTTCTCCCTCACATAACACCCCGGCTACTCCAGGCCAGTAGAGTGGCTCTGCTTCATGCGGTTTGTGCCAGGAGGTCCAAGGCACACAAATGGCAAGGAGCCTTGCCCTGTGCGTTGGTTCATTGATTGAAGCTGGGCCACTGTGTGTCAACCTTCTCAGAAGAGAGAAGGGTGCAGATGTGGGACTAACAAATTCCTTGCAGGCCAGGGATGTGGAACCTGCACATTTCACTTCTGTCACCTTCCACCGCCAGAACTCAGCTACAGGGCTGCACCTAGTTGCAAGGAAGGCTGGGAAGTATGGTTTGTCACCTGGGCAGAAATGTGCTCAGCAAGACCCTCTTGATATGGGGCTGGGTGTGGTGGCTCATACCTATAAACCCAGCACTTTGGGAGGCCAAGGAGGGCAGATCACCTCCTGAGGTCAAGAGTTCAAAATACAAAAATTAGCTGGGTGGGCACCTGTAATCCCAGTTACTCAGGAGGCTGAGGCGGGAGAATCACTTGAACCCAGGAGGTGGAGGTTGCAGTGAGCAGAGATTGCGCCAGTGTACTCCAGCCTGGGAGACAGAGTGAGATTCCGTCTCAAAAAAAAAAAAAAAAAGAAAAGAAAAGAAAAGAAAAGAAAAAGAGCCTATTGTTATGGATAAAAGGGAGAAAGGATATTGGGGTCCAACCAGCAGTGTTGCCACAATCTCCAATTCCACTTCCCCATCTGGGATGCTTCGAGCCCACCCTCTTTTTCCTGTCCTCCTCCTGCCTCATGGCTTCCGATCTCACCCAGCTCAGCCGTTGTCAGTTCCTTGTCCTCTTGCTTTGCATGAGGGGCCAGGCCTTGGCCTCCTTCTTGCTACTTTGGATGCTGCAAGCTAAGGCTTCTCCTCCCATAGTGCCCTCGATCCCACTGTCTCACCTACTCAAGCCGAGTGCTCCTGTGAGTCTCTCCTGCATCACTGACGCCCTGTTTCTTTTTCAATCATTCCTGTCCACATGTAGACATGCTGTCACTTCCCTGGTGTCAGAAACTTTCTTTTGGCTTCCACGCATGCCACTCCACGGAAATTCTACTGACAAGCTCACCAAAGCTCTTCTCATGGTCCATCCAGATATCACTTCTCCCATCAGCAACACCGGACCCAGGTGAGCACCTCCTCCTTCTTGAAGTACTGACTTTCCTGGCTTCCAGAATACCAGGCTCTCCTAGTTGCTCCTTCTCAGTTTCATCTCCCTGATCTCTAAGCACTGACATTCCCCAGAGGTTAGATCTGGGACCTCTTCTCTGTGCACAGTCCCTTAGTGGTGATCTCATTCAGTCTCAGGCCTCAAATTTCAACCATATGTGAATGAGTTTCCATTTTATTTCTCTAGCCTGGGCCTCTCTTCTGAAGTCCAGCCTAACGTATCCAGTTGCCGGCTTGACTACAAGAAACATCTCAAGCTTAACATGTCCAAACTCAAAATCCTGATCTCACCCCTAGGAGCTCCTTTTCCCCTAGGCATTCCCATCTTACCAGCTGCTTAGGCCAGGAACCTCCAAATCATCCTTTCACATCTAACATCCCACCATCTTGGCCTTCAAAGCCATCCGGGAATCAACTGCTTCTCCTCCATAGCCACCAGGCTTGTCTATGTGGCGATACTCTCCCACCTGGATTCTTGAAATACCCCTGACTGGTCTCCCCCACTCCTTCTTTGTTCTCAGCTTGGTAGATGGAGGGTTCCTTTCAACCATCCTCCTGTGGCTTGGCTCCTGTCTCTCAGAAGAAGGTGCAGATTCTCCACAGTGACCTTCAGAGCCTGTGTGGCCTGGCCCCTGTCACTTGGCTGAGGCTGGCCTCAGAATAGGCCTTCTTGCTGCTCCTCCCACTTATCAGACGGGTCCCACCTCCTGCCTGCAAGGCTCTTCCCCAGATGGCCACATGGCTCCCTCCCCCACTTCATTCAGATCTCACATTCCCCATGAGGCTCTCCCACACACCCTACTTCACCCAGCAGACCCGATCCTCCTTTCCTGCTTTACTTTCCCCACAGCGCTACCGCCATTTGTCAGGCTGCTATCTAATTATTGATTGTGTTTGGTCTGTTTCCCCTCAATAGTGTGCAGGCTCCTTCAGGGCAGGGATGTTTGTCTGTTTTGTTCATTTCTGGTTCCTAGTACTTAGAATGGTACCCAAGAACACTTGTTGAATATATGAATTGACTATTCTCTTCCGTAGCCTTATTCAGGTCCTATGGGAAGGCTTCTTTGTTTTTTTTGTCTTTCCCCTCTGCATCCTGGAAACTTTCTCCAAAACATTAGGCCAAGGCTGGGAACTCATCAGCAGGGGCATGAAACAGGTGGAGACCAAGTGTACAAAAAGGTGAAAATGGAATGTGTCCGTTCATCCAACAGGCATTTACGGAACACCTTCTCTGGGCCACCTAGATGCAAAGATAAAGGCCTGTCTGTGAGCCTGAGAGAAACTGACATTCAGTAGGGTGGCATAGGTAAGCCAATCACTGCAGTGTTGTGCTTCCACAGAAGTCCTGAAATAGAGACGCCAGCCAGGTCACAGGCGCTACCTGTCAGGGTCAGAGGGGAACACTTAAGGGTGCCAAGGTCAAGAGCACAATTTGGGCCAGGCACAGTGGTTCATGCCTGTAATCCTAGCACTTTGGGAGTCCAAGGCAGGTGAACTGCTTTAGCTTGGGAGTTTAATACCAGCCTGGGCAATATGGTAAAACACTGTCTCTACTAAAAATACACAAAATTAGCCAGGTGTGGTGGTACGTGCCTGTAGTCCCAGCCACTCAGGAGACTGAAATGGGAGAATCACCTGAGCTCAGGAGGATGTGGCTGCAGTGAGCCGTGATCATGCCACTGCACTCCAGATTGGGTGACGGTAGTGAGACCCTGTCTCAAAAAAAAAAAGCACAATTTGGGGCAAGTTACTGCTCATCTCTGAGTCTCACTCTTCACCTCTGTAAAATGGGACAATACTTACCAACTTCACTGGGCTATGGTGGAGATTGTTTGAAACTTCAGAGATGGATTTACCCTGAAGCTGTTGAAGCTTAAGCATCAAGGCCCTCACTTGCTCAGGTGCCTTCCAAGGCCCTAGCTATGTGCTCACAAGTTCATTTTTTTTTTTTTTTGAGACAGGATCTTGCTTTGTTGCCCAGGCTGGAGTGCGGTGATGTGAGCATAGCTCACTGTAGCCTCCAGTTTCTGGGTTCAAGCAGTCCTCTGACCACAGCCTCCTGAGTAACTGAAACTACAGGTTCACCATGCCCAGCTAAAGGAGGTCATTTTTGTTTTACAAACCCTAGAAATACAATCAGATATCATGTGTGTGTGTGTGTTTTAAGAAGGCTCCTAAATTGTAAAAGTTTCAGGCCTCACAAAACCTGAATCTGCCTCTGCATTGACGTATGGACATATGTGAAGTGCTCAGTACAGATCCTGACATAAAGCAATCACTTAATAATGCAGTGGCATGAAAAACGGGCTTCACGGAGGCGTCATTTGAGCTGGGTCTTTTTGGACAAGTAGAAGTTCACTGGCTTCCAAATGGAGTACTAAGAACAAAAGTATCTCTCTGATTTTGCAGGAATGTCTCAATGAGCTTCATTACAGACTGCAAGGGATGAAGGGATGTTTCTGGTAGGATAATGCTATCATTTATCCAGCACGTGTTATGTGCTGCTCTGAATGCTTCTCCTGTAATAATTTATTAGATCTAAGTATCAGCTCAAGGTCTCACAGCTACACAAGGGCATACCTGGAATCTTGTGTGTGACTTTGGAAGTTTCAATTGTGGACAACAGCTCCTGCTTTTCCTCCATGCACCCAGGATGGCGAGTTCCCTGTTGGCTCCACTTTCCCAGGGTCCTAATTCGTTGTCATGAACCAGTGGGGGAGGCTAGGGCTAGCCCAACCCAGCCCGACCCAATCCCACCCGAGTGCCAGGCACAGCTGATCTGCACACAGGGAAGGAGCCACCACTGCCTGCACCCACGGAGCCACAGGGCGTTCTTTTTTTAAATAAAGCCTCTGATGTGACACTGTGGTGGCAGGATTCCTCTCTGGTCTCATTTCCCAGCTCCCATAACCACCCAGCCCCCAGAGAACCTGGCCTTGAGCAGCTCAGAGCGTCAGTCTGCAACATATGAAAATGAGAGTGAAACGCCCAGGAGCTGAGCTGAGCACAGCGTGTGCAAAATGAAATCGGCAGTGTCCCCTGGGCATGTGGCTTCTCCCACTGCCTCTCCTAAATCTGCAGGACACCCAGATCTCAGTGCTGCCAGAAAAACCCAAGGTAACTGTCCAATCCCTGGACCCTTCCAAAGTGATAATTGTTTGAATAAGTCACAGTTGCTTTGAGTTTTATTTAACAGATGTTGTCCATTATGCTACATATTGGGACAAGCATGTTTTCCCCGATTTCCTACACCCTAACCCCATAGGGACCCAGCTGAGTGAAGCAGAAAACAAAAAGAAACTGGAAATAACCAGAACTCCTTGCATTTGGACAGCATCCTAGAATGTACCATGGACCCATTAAGCCTATTCTGTAGATGAGACCCTGCAGGGGTTGAGAGAGATTCGTGACTTTTCAGGCCCAACGGACTGATAAGTGGCAAAGCTGAGACTGAAACTCAGCGTTCGGCCTGGATCCAGCTCTGTCTCACAGAGCCATGCACATGGAGACAGTCCCAGGGAAGGAAGGCAGGGCCCACGAGGTGGCACAGTCAGACAATTGCTAGGTTTCATGTGGCGATTTGCTGTGAATTGGGGCTATTGCCTAGTCCATTTTTAGACTGGAGCTGTGGGTTCCGTGTGATCTAACAGGCCTCTCATGGAAGCCTGTGGGCCTGGAGGGGGATGCCTGGACCCCATAAAGGGTCCCATTCAGCAGGGATCCAGAGCCCGACAGCTCACGGCTGCCGCTGTGTTATATCTGCTTCCCCCTCCAAATACCCTTGAAAGCGTGAATATTTTTGCTAACATTTAAAAATTAGGAGGATTTACATAAGAATGGGTATTCATCTCTTAACAACGTGAGGATTGGCTAGTACCAAGCTTGCCGTCTCTGGAGCTGAGCAGTGCTGCTCCCTCTAGAAGGAGTATTTGCTGTTCAGGGCCCTGAGCCTGTGGCCATGCCCTCGCCTGACCTCTGTGATGTCACCTGTCTGGCCCCTATAGGCACTGTGGCTTTTGACTGTTTCTACAGAACTGAAGTTCTTAACATTTTGAAGGTCAGGGGGTCCAAGAACTTGGATGGGTAACAATTACATCTTTATTTTCACTGACCTCTACCTAAAACGGAGCATTTCCTTCCATTATGAGTGTAGGCAGCAACCATGGTCGTAATGGGATCTACGACTGTCACCAGAAGAAATCACCAACAGTTTCGCGTCATGAGAGTTTTGCAGGTATCTCCAAATGCCGTCTGTGCTCCTCAACACTATGACATCATCTGTGGTTCTTTCATGCATTTGATAAAGAAGCACATATATTAGAAGTTTGGGTTTTGAAATGTATTTTAAGAAGTGTTTTTTCATGTATTTGGCTCCTTTGGGAATCCTAGGAATTTTATTTTATGCCTTTATTCTAAGAAAAGGCCCATAGCTTCATGAGCCTGTCAGAGGGATCCAAGCACAGCACTGGACTCACATCTTCAAAATACAGTTGTCAGCATCCTTGGGGACATGTAGGCAGTTGTAGAACCTTTGGGAGAAGCCACACAGGAGAGAAGCTGCGTGCCCCCATCCAGACCCTCCACAGTGGCTTCACACTGGAGTCCAGAACCAGGGCTTGGGGCCCTCTGAGGTCTCCTAGAAAGGGGAATTTCTCGGAAAGGGGCTCAGGGCGAAGGCTGTGCTGTGGGTCTGCATTGAGAGCCTGAGCCCCTGCCTCCAGCCTCCACGGACACTCTCCCTTCTCCAAAGCAACCCCAGCGTGAATGTGGAGGGAGAAAGTTGAGCCACGGAGCCAGTGCCGGTGCCTCCTCCCCATCTCTCACTGACTGAAGCACTGAGCACTGACTCATCATCGGACTCTCCTGCCCAGCCTGGTGGACGCCCACGATGTGCCCTGCTTCTTGCTTCTCCACTGTTTCCTCCCCGGCTCTTCCCGGGTGCCTGCAAACCCACGCGCGTCTCCCCATGTCCTGGCTGCCCCCTCCCAGCAACCATCCTCTTCTTTCCCTGCCAAATCCGGAAATGTGTGGTCTCGTTGCGTTTCCTCCTGAATCCTTGAAGTGCCCACTCAGCCTCGCCTCGTCCTCCATCTCCCATGCAGTTTACTGAAATTGCCCGGCTGAGGGTCAGCAGCTGACCTTCCCAGCAGGACAGGTGGCCCTGGGCCTCCCACCTCCCCCTCCTGCTCCCGCCCCGCAGCCCTGGCGCTCCCACATCCCAGCCGCCTCTTCCCGGATGGAGGGATGGATGGACAGACGTGCTCCCTCCCCTGGTTTCCATGACACTGCACTTTCCCACATCTCCAGGTTTGTGACAGCTCATTTCCTCCTCGCTGGCATCGCCTTCTCCCAGCTTCTCACCGTGGGTGTGCCCGAGGCGCTGCCCTTCGAGTTCCTTTCCTGTGTGTGTGCCCACCAGCTCCCCTGGAGGGCTTATCCTCCTGGCGGCCTCATATCACCTCCTACCACTGCTGCCTCTCCAGCCTCTGCCACCCACCATCCCAGCCCCACCTTGCCAGAGTTTCCAGAACCACCCCCCGCCAAGCCCTACCCCGTGAAATGTGGCTTAAATCACAGGTTCTAGATTGCTGGGCCTTGAGTAGGCTGGCCAGGCAACCCCAAACCAGGTAGGATGCTGCAGGTGAGACTTAAATATGTGCCCCCCAAGCCTGAGCTGCTGCAGATCTGTGAGAGGCAGTCTAGTGTGTGCTAAGAGGAGAGGACTCTGCAAGCTCACTGCTCACGTTCAAATCCTGCCTGTTACCTGCTGCTGTGACCTTAGACAAGTGCATTGATGTGTTCGTCCATTTATCCAGCAAATGTTAATTGAGCCCCCACTCTGTGAGAGACTCTCTACCCTGCACTGAAAATATAAATGGAAAAACCAAGAGGCTTGGGAGTTTAATTAGTCATGGCATTATCCAAACAAATGTTAAATTGTGACTGTGAAAGCAATGAGAGGTAGAAGACGCTGTGAAAGCCCATCACGAGACAGCCTTCTCAGGAGGTCAGGGACAGCTTTCTTGAGGACACGACCTTTAAGCTCAGATCTGAAGCATGGGAGGAGTCACCATGTGTGACAGGCTGAATCGTGTCCCTCAAAGACGTCTGCATCCTAATCCCCAGAAGCTGTGAATGTGCCACCTTGCATGGCAAAGAAGATGTGATGAAGTTAAAGATCTTGAGATGGGAGATTATCTTGGATTATCTGGGTGGGTCCAATGTACCACAACGGTCATTGTGAGGAGTTAAGAGGGTCAGAGTGGAAAGAGATGGAAGCCGAGGCTGGAGTGGTGCCATGGCTGGAGTGGTGTCATTGCTGGAAGGGGACCATAAGCCAAGGAATCCTCTAGAAGCTAGAAAAGGCAAATAAATAGATTCTCCCCTAGAACCTCCAGAAGCAACAGAACCCTGCTGATGCATTTTGGACTTTTGTCCTCCAGACGGTAAGACAGTAAATTTGTGTTGCTTTAAGCCACCAAGTTTTCGGTAACTTATTACAGCAGCAATAGGGAATTAGCACACTGGGAAAAGAATGGGGAAGCATGTGAGGCAGGTGCCAAGGCCAGGTAAGAGATGGGCATTGGAGATCTTGTGTGTGTATATGTGTGTGTGTGTGTGTGTGTGTGAAGAGGGGAGTGATGAGGCTGGACAGGTAGGCACGGGCCAGACCATGAGGAGCAACTTTATTTCTATTTTATGAGTGGTGGTAAATCTGTTACCAAAATGCCAGGAGTTCAGTCTAGGTTCTGCAGCTCACCACACAGGCCAATCACTGAGACAACCAGTAGTTCCAGGGAAGAAGGCTTGAATTGGGTGTGGCAGCTGAGCAGACAGGAGATCAGTCTCAAACCCATCTCCCTGACCAACTAAAATTAGGAGTTGATATAGTAGGGAAGATATGTAACCATGTGTGGGAAAACAGGAATTAGGGAGGGGTAAGGAAGATGAGCTGGTCAACAGGAAGCAGGTGGTGGGTTAGGCAATCCTGAGGGGTGAGGGGTCTAGCATGTCATTATCCAGATGTGGTGATCTGGTAAATTTCAGCTCTTTGGTACTGTCTGGGAGGCCCGATGGTTGGTTTCTTAAGAAAAGAACTCGCCGGGCGCGGTGGCTCACGCCTGTAATCCCAGCACTTTGGGAGGCCGAGGCGGGTGGATCACGAGGTCAAGAGATTGAGACCATCCCAGTCAACGTGGTGAAACCCTGTCTCTACTAAAAATACAAAAATTAGCTGGGCGTGGTGGCGTGCGCCTGTAGTCCCAGCTACTCAGGAGGCTGAGGCAGGAGAATTGCTTGAACCCAGGAG
Organism: Alouatta palliata; assembly: GCA_004027835.1. NCBI lineage: Eukaryota > Metazoa > Chordata > Mammalia > Primates > Atelidae > Alouatta > Alouatta palliata. The sequence continues at coordinate 172,071 of PVKV010000626.1, read as the reverse complement.
GCAGAGGTTGCGGTGAGCCGAGATCGCGCCATTGCACTGCAGCCTGGGCAACAAGAGCGAAACTCCGTCTCAAAAAAAAAAAAAAGAAAAGAACTGAGATAAGACAAATGTAACTTTCTCAAGTGTCAAGACTGGAAACATTTTTGTATTTATTCAAAGAAACTAGGAAAATTAATTCCATGAGACAATTGTGCCCATTTAAAAACTATCAACAAGTTTCAAGCAGCTATTTATGTACATTATTAATCCCTCTAAGCCTCAGATTCCTCATTGATGAAATGATGACTTTGTAGGGTTGTTGGGAAGAGTAAACTGGATAGCTGAATGGCTGGAGTTCTTAGTGCTCAATTCATAGCAAGCTCCGTTATGATTCAGTGTCTTTCCAGCTGGGCTCCACACAGCCTTAGAAATTCTGTGAGTCTCTGGGCTGCTGTGGAATAGGAGGGAGAGGGGAAACATTGGGGCCGTTCTCTCCTCAATCAGAGCAGCTGAGCCTGTGCTTGTTAGTACATTGGACTTGATATTTGCTTAAGATCATGTTTGTTTATTTGTTTGTTTGTTTTTGAGACAAGGTCTTGTTCTGTCACCCAGGCTGGAGTACAGTTGCATGGGCACAGCTCAGTGCAGTCTTGAACTCCTGGGCTCAAGCGATCCTCCTGCCTCAGCCTCCCTAGTAGCTAGGACTGCTGGTGCATGCCTTCATAAGTGGCTAATTTAATATTTTTAGAGATGGGGTCTTGCTGTTTTACCAAGACTGGTCACAAACTCCTGGACTCAAGCAATCCTCCTGCCTTGGCCTCACAAAGCACTGGGATTGCAGGAGTTAGCCACTACACTTGGCCTTTAAGATCATGTTTGAATAAAAGATTCCTCAGCTACGATGTAGTTTGCCTGCCCCTGCTTTTTCCTGTAAGGAAACCCCGATCTGGAGGTGCCACCATGACATTGGAACTCTGTGTGGTTTTCCTTCTTGTCACTCTGTATGATTTGTGTGATACGTCTCCTTTCATTTCTGTTTCAAGTCAGTCTCCCTTACAGGACACACTAAAGTCCACAGTGGCAGGAATCACATATGTTTAGTTATCCACAGTATCTCCAGGGCCTGCCACTGTGGCTGGTACACGATAATAACAGGAAACACTTGGAAAACGCTCAGTGTCCTGGGCTCTGTTCCATGTCCTGCACACACATTCACATATTTAATATGGAATCTCAACTGAACATGTGTGCTAAATTAAAGGTTTCACGTCACTTCTGCATCTGGGTGAGTCTCTTCACCTCTTTGAACCAGAGTGTCCTCATCTATTAAGTAGGGAATAGCAACACTTCTGGTGGTGGTGATGACGGTGAAATGACGTGATGACATCTGCAAGCCCCCCAGCTTGGGGTCTGGCCACAGGAGGCATTCAGGAAAGGACAGCAGTTATTATTACTTCATTGCACTGGCTGCCAGATCGCTCTGATTCCAGTGCCCAGTCTTGATGGGATCACTGCCGTACTCCCTGGACTGTGATGAATTCCTTCCCTCCATAAGCCGAGTCGCTTCCTGCGAGCTTGCTTTCTTCCACTCGCTCTTTCTCCTCCTCCTCTTTCTCCCTTGGGCCCAGACCAGCCCCTCTACCCCTCTGGCTCCAGCTCCCTTCATTCTAATGAACCATGCAGGTCACTCCTGTGCTTCAGCCTGCACCCACGGCCACTGCTTCCTTCCCTCCAGGGCCCCAGGGAAGCTCCTGTAGCCTCTATCATCAGATGTGATCCTTGGCTCGTACTGAGGGGATCCTGAACACCAGTGTAAATTCACCGTCGGCTCAACCACTCCCAGGCTGCTACTGACACCCCCAGCACCTGGCCCAAAATTTTAAAAATAAGCATTTATCACTTTCACACACACACACACACACACACACACACACACACACACAAAGCTTTTAGTTGTGGTAGATGTTGTTGTTAAAGTACAAAATTAACAACACAAGCTATAGAAGCGAAGAGAAAGAAAAGATGAACTCTAAGGCGTCTAGGGCAAAGTAGAAAAGCTTTCAGAAAAGAATAATGCTTAACATGCTACTGTTCTTTAGAGAAAAAAAAAGAATAATGCCATAGTTTATGGTTCCTGAAAAATTTAATCATAGAAATAGCCAAGAAGATATTCTAAAACCAATGCCATAGTAACTAAACATTTCCACAATTATTCAAAAGAGTAAAATTATTTTCTAGACCCTAGAAAATATACATATTACACTGAGTACATAAGGGCCTTCAACGAACTTTTAAGTGTATGCACTGCACATTAAAACACACTTTTATAACATGCCAAGGCGTAGACAGTACTACAAGGTTGGCCACAATAAACAACACACATCCAGGCTGGGTGTGGGGGCTCATGCCTGTAATCCCAGCGCTTTGGGAGGCCCAGGTGGGTGGATCCCTAGAGTCCAGGAGTTCAAGATCAGCCTGGGGAGCGTGGCAAAACCCCTTCTCTACAAAAAATACAGAAGTTAGCCGAGCGTGGTGTGTACCTGTAGTCCCAACTACAGGGGAGGCTGAGGCAGAAGAACCGCTTGAGTCCGGGAGGTCGAGGCTGCAGTGAGCTGTGAGGGCACCACTGCACTCCGGCCTGGGTGAGAGTGAGACCCTGACTCAAACAACAACAAACAGAACACATGAAATTGACAATTGCTTTGTTCTTCTTCCACGTTAGAAGTGACAGAATGCTTGATGTAATACCTCCTTTTTCTGTGAGCAAGGAGGGATGTCCGACGTCACTCCTCAGAGCTCAGCGCTGAGCTAATCGAGGAGGAAGGGTACGATTTAAATCAGGACTGGGTGCTGATGCTAACGATGCTCTTCTTTTAACTGAAAATTGTTTTATTAGGTTGGTGCAAAAGTAATTGTGGGTTTTGCCATTATTTTCAATGATTTTAGCCCCAGCGGTCACCACGGGCTTGGCTGAGGTTGTCCTTGGGCCAAAATCCCAGCTTGACTTCTCAGTCCACTCCTGCCTCCTTCTCCTCCCTTCCTCAGGCATTGCTCTAAGGAGCACTTGTTCTGAGCCTCCTGCACATGGAATACCACCGTGGAGTCTGCTTCCTAGGAAATCACCCGGGGACCAGCCCCTCTGAGACTCAAGCCAACACTTGGTCCTAGGGCTGCAAAGAGGAGCTGCTAAGAGGCCAAAGGCTACTTCCACTCAGAGAATGGGCCCCATGTGCCAGCTCCCCCAAGGCCTGGCCAGAATGCTCTGCTCGGAGGCCTGTCCTGACTCCCTCTGCTCATCGCCACCTAACCAATGTCTTTCTCCCTCCCACCCTTCCACAAATACCTATTGAGTATCTGCCAGGTGCCAGGTACTGTTCTGTACAATGGCAATATAGACATGAAAGAAAGAAAACAGCACCATCCCTGTTCTCGTGAAGCTTCCATTCTAGCAGGGGAGCAGACAAATATCGAATAAGTAAGCAAAATAATGTCACTTGGTGATAGCACTGTGGGGAGGAAAAAGCAGGGGGAGTGGAGGGTTAGGGAGCAGGCTGGAGGAGATGCAGAGAACAGGAAAGGACTCACTGAAAAGGTGACTTTTGAGAAAAAGCTGAAGGAGGTGAGGAACTGAGTCACAAAGCTATTTGGGGGAAAAGCTTTCAAACAGCAGGACCAGCAAATGCAAAGACCCTGAGGCCAGAGCTTGCTGTGTGTGGTCAAGGAAGAGCAAGGAGGCTGCTGCAGCAGAAGCAGAGGGAGCGAGCAGAAAGGAGGGACCTCAGGGGCCCTGGGAGGGGTCCTAGGACTACAGGTTGCACAGGCCTCCTAGGCTGCTGTCCGGACTTTGGCTTGGACTTGGAATGTGATGAGTCACCGGAGGGCTCTGAGCACAGGAGAAACAAACATTTTAAAGAATCACTATAGGCTGGGAGCAGTGGCTCATGCCTGTAATCCCAGCACTTTGAGAGGTGGAGGTGGGAGGAGGTGGGAGGATCACTTGAGTCTAGGAGTTTGAGACTAGCCTGGGCAATATGGTGAAATCCTGTCTCTACCAATACACACACACACACACACACACACACACACACGCTGGGCATGGTGGTGCATGTCTGTGGTTCCAGTTACTCAAGAGGCTCAGGTGGGAGGGTGGCTTGAGCCCAGGGGGCAGAGGCTGCAGTGAGCCAAGATCACACCACTGTACTCCAGCCTGGGCAACAGAGCAAGATCCTGTCTTAATAATAGTAATAATAATCATCATCACTACGGCTGCTGTGTGGAGAATGACCAAGGGGGTAAGGGCAGGAGCGGGAGGCCCCTTGGACTGTTGCAGTGAGTCCAGGTGGTGGTGGCTTGGCTGAGGGCTGGGGTCAGATTCTGGGGATATTTTGAAGGTAGAGCTAATGGGATTTGTTGTTGATCCTTCCAGGGGAGCCAGCTGTGTAGCTGGAAGCATTTCTCAATGAGAGGAACACCGTGTCGTGGCCTTGGAGCCGCACACACCTGGAGCCGCACACACCTGGGTTTGGATCTCAGCTCCACACATCCTAGTTGCTCATCTCCGGCAGGCTACGTCTAACTCTCCCAGCCTCCCTTTCTTCATTTGTAAACTGGGGATAACAATTCCTGTGTCATGGGATTACTGTGAAAATTAAGTGAGATAATGTAAAAGAAAGGCTGGCACAAAGGTAATTATGGTTATTTTGAAGAATGTGGTTTCCTGTGAGTCCTGGATACAGAGCAGAGATCAGTGTGGGGAGGGGTGAATGAGCAACGGGCCCTGCAGGGGAGGTTGGGACCCTGCGGGGGGGACTTGCCAGAGCTGGGGGCAGTCAAGCCAACCCAGGAGCCCCAGGGTGTGGGGAGAGCGAGAGTCCGGGGTCCACACTTGCCTTTCCAAGTGAGGATGGGGAATTCCAAAGCCCAGGACGACTGGGGCGGGCGACCTTCAGAGAAAAGTCAGAAGGGAATTCCATGGATAAAGGCGAAGCTGTGGAAAATGGGAACGCCACCAAAATCTGGAAAGGATGAGGTCATCCCAGCTGAAGCCAATCAAAACTCTCCCTGGAGCAGGCAAAAAAATAAATAAATAAATAAATAAATAAATGAAAAGGTTTTACTAGGCCAGAAACTGGAGATTTCTAACAGCTGCCAAGAAAGGAAGCAAGCCCTGGGCCCAGGGCCCATAAGCCCTGGGAGGCCCCACCCTGGCTAGAAAAAGAGACTAGGGGGTGCTGGGGTGCAGCCCAGAAGCCAAGAGGGGTGGGGAAGCCGTCTGAGCTGTCTGGGGGTGGTGACGGGGCACGCTCCTGGAAAAGCCATTAGATCCTGTCAGAGGCAGCCAGTGGAGCTCTGTGTCCCACCGCTCTGTAGGTTTCTTTCCTTAAGAAAAACAAGAAGCAAGATTAGTACTCATTCCATCAGAGCTGTTCTACTCATTTATACTTACGATGCTTTCCCAACAAACCAGGGCCTAGCCAGGAGTTTAAACTGAGGGTCTGCCCTTCTGACCTAACTAGAGAGAGCGCGGCATTGAACAAAGGTGGGTTCAAATTCCGCTTGATTGTGCGAAGGAAGCTTGCCCCCGGAGTGCTGTGGCATGGAGCTCACACTCACTCGCATGTTTCGGGGTGGCTGGCTTCTCCCCTCCACCCCCAGGGTTAGAGAATTGAAGGAGACATAACGATGGTGAGAGTGGACACTTGGGCACACAGACCGTTCTTTCCCGTGTCAGGAAAGTCACAGGCGCCGGCTTCCAGGGGTAGGAGTGGAGGGTCTGGAACAGTGCTCCTGGTCCCAGGGCAGGGGTATGACCTTCAGTGTCCCACGGTTCAGATTCCCTCCCCCTGTGGCTGTACCATCTGTTCCCACTTCTCTAAGGCCCCAGAGAAATGGCACAGAGCCCTCAGGAGGGGAGGCATCCTTTTCCCAGACTTCCAGACTCCGTGTGGTCCAGAGTGCTGACGTCGGCCAGAAGCAGCCGACGCGGAGCTTTTCTGGTAACCTCTTCCTCGAAGCATCCACCTCCGGGAAGGACAACACAGGGATGGAGGCCAAGTCCAGCAGCTGCTCCACGCCCGCCTGGCCTGGGAGGTTTCCTGTGTGTCCACTCAGCCTGTCCAGATCAGGGGCAGTGGGGGCAGGCGGTGGCTGGCTTACCACTCCTCTCCCCTTCTTGTCACCACCCTCTCCAGGAAGCCACACCACTTTAACCACCAACCCCTACAACCACGGATGCCCTGAGCCTACTTCTCCAGGCAAGAAGGGAACAGGAGTGGCTCCCTCCCCACCCCCCTCACCAGCCTCCTCCATTTATCACAGGCTTCCTCTGTGTATCACAGGCTTCAAAGCCATTCAACTCTTGTTTCTAAGTAATTCAGCAGAGGACAGACTCTCCCTCCCTTGGTCTATCTCAGAGTTTTTGAGGCCAACGTGTCAGAGAATTTTAGAACATTCACGGGGATCTCCCAACCCAGCCTAGTGCCCTTTAATGAGTGGTTTTGGGGGTGCCAAGAACTGTGCTTCATGCTTCATAAGCATTATTTAATTCCGACAACAAGTGCACGGGGAAGATGGCATTATTTAGCTTTATTTTCCAGATGTGACACGGACATAAGCAACTCACCTAGAGTCACACAGCTGCTAGGTGCAGAGCCTATGCGGGAAGTCAGGTCATGTGACTTCAGAACCCACCTCTTGGCCACCATGTTCTTCTTCTCAAAGCACATTCCATGGGCCATTCATTCCTCAAGGTCTATAGCAATGAAACAGACCTGTGGTCAAGCGTGCTTGGGAAAATCTCTATCTTCAGTCCCACCCTTGAAGAGTCTTGGAGCATACTGACAGATTGAAGAGTCTGCAAAGTCCTGCAGTGAGTAAATGTTTAATTTTCTTTAACCTGGGGTTTCCTAACTTGTGTTTCCTAAATTTATTTTCACTTGGAACTCCTGCCTCCACCCTATCCTTTTTTAATAGTATATTGCGAATATCCCAGAGAATGTGCTTAGGGAAACACCACACAAGATCACATTACTGCCTTGTTCAGCTGGTGGCTGACACATATTAAACATTGGTTCCATACAACTAACAACATCGTCTGTGTGTTAGGTGATCCTAACCCATTCCCCAATGTTCCTTTTCTTAAAGAGTTCCTTAGTGGTGGAGACACCCCAGATCCTGCAGATAACCCAATCCTGCTGTCACCTCCCCACTGGGGTGAGTCTTCTTTTCTGCGCTGGTCACATGGGAAGAAAATTCCATCTAAGCAGTTCCTCAGGCCACTCCTATTTCAGCCTCCCAGAGGTTTCTATTCTAAGGACAAGGAGACGTTTCCAAGACAATTCTGTTCAGTATGGCAGCCAGGAACATGGGTGTGGAAGAGGGTGTGAAAACCTCCGTATCTGTTCACCTTCTCCCAGCCTGCCAAGCCTTCCCAGCAGGACAGTGCAGACCCCTGAGAATCCCTCACTCTGCCAATACTCACCCCCACTCTCACCTGTCCTGGAGCCCTGCGCTATAACGCCCTCACCACCCTCCTTTGACCAGGACTCACCCCACTCTCACCTGTCCTGGAGCCCTGCGCTATCACGCCCTCACCGTCCTCCTTTGACCAGGACTCACCCCACTCTCACCTGTCCTGGAGCCCTGTGCTATCACGCCCTCACCGTCCTCCTTTGACCAGGACTCACCCCACTCTCACCTGTCCTGGAGCCCTGCGCTATCATGCCCTCACCATCCTCCTTTGACTTTGTATAGCCCTTCTAGCAGCCCCTCTTACTCCCAACCTCCCAGCATGACTTGAACCCCATGCTAGATTGGATTCAGAGCTCCTCCACCCTGGCCCCCACCTCAGGGGCATCATGGGGACTGTGAGCACAGGGCAGAGCCAGGCCCAGCTCCGGAGACTCGGGTTCCACAGCTGTGGAGTGGGGCTCAGCCCTCTTGTGCTTTCAAAAGCAGCCAGGGTCGAGAAGCACAGCTGTTCCCCAGCGCCCACTGCCCTGGCTCCTAGCTGCGCAGGCAGCAGGCCTCTCCTCCCCACTCCTGGCTCCTGAGCCTCACTGGAGATCTCCTCGCACCTCACAGGATCAGCACCACTGTGAATCCAGTGTCCCCTCTCAGCACCACTGCGCCTGCCAGCCCGTGTACCAACCTTGGTCTCATGGCCTCCGCCACTCACTGCTCTGGGCCTTCCTCTCTCCCCGTGCTCCCTTCCCACCAGAGCCTAATGCTTAGCACCTAGTCTTCTACTTTTTGAAAAAAAAAAAAATCAAGGCCATTGGGATCACATGATCTCCATCATATTCTTGCTCCCTGCTGATCTCCTCTCCGCCACCCTTCCCCAACCCCCTCTGCTTTCCTGTTAATTTTAGAAGCAGGCCAAAATCCAGGCCAAATCCCCCCAGCCGATGGAGTCAGTCTGCCAGGGTTCAAATCCCATTTCTATCACTTTCCAGCTGTGTGATCTTGGGCAGATCTCTCTGGGTTTTTTTGTTTGTTGTGTTTTTTTTTTTTTTGAGATGGAGTTTTGCCCTTGTCACCCAGCCTGGAGTGCAATGGTGCAATCTCGGCTCACTGCAACCTCCACCTCCTGGGTTCAAGCGATTCTCCTGCCTTCTGAGTAGCTGGGATTACAGGCGCCCGCCACCATGCCCAGCTAATTTTTGTATTTTTAGTAGGGGTGGGGTTTCCCCATATTGGCCAGTCTGGCCTCAAACTCCTGACTTCAGGTGATCTACCTGCCTTGGTCTCCCAAAGTGCTGGGATTACAGGCGTGAGCCACTGCACCGAGCCAGATCTCTCTGTTTCTCTCAGTTTCCTCATCTGTGAAAGGGGATAATGCTTGTGTTTGTCACACGGAGCTGATGGAAGGATTAAATGGAGTAAGCCATGTGAAGAGTTTGGCATAAACCTGAAACACAGCAAATGCCAACGAGGTTTGTTACTGCTGTGTCTGGTTCCGTCATGATGAAACCTCTCCTCGTTGGAATGTCCTTCTGGAACATTCCTCCAGCCAATAAAGACACATAGTCCCTCCTGTCATAACCTCTTGAATCTATGTTCCAGATTTCTCTTGTCCTTTCTCCTCCAAACTTCTCAAAGTGTCCTTTACCCGAGAGCTCCTTTCTTTATCTCCCTGTCTCTCCTCGGTCCACTGTGATCTGGCTTCCAGCCCTACCATAGTTCTGCCTTGTCAGGGTCACCAAGGTCCTTGCCAAGATCAGAAGCGGACACGGGCTCTTCTCTGTCCCTGGCTTTCTGCCTGCTGTCTTTGGCTTTGCTGATCTTTTCCTCCTTTTTGAAATGTTGATGGCTTGGCTCCAGTGCCTCTGCATCATTTACCTGGCTCTCCTTATACTCCCCTCACCTTCCCTTCTCTGCCTCCTGACAGGGCTTCCCCAGGAATGCCACTGCTTCCCTGAGGTTTCCTTAGCTCACGGGTCTCTGCTGCCCTCACTCCCTTTCAGGTAGTCTTAGCAGGTCTCATGTCATTTGCTTCCACTTGAGGGTTGATACCTACTATGGACTGAACTGCACCCCTCCCAAATTCATTGAAGCCCTAACCCCCAGTGTGATTGTATTTGGAGACAGGGCCTTCAAGGAGGTAATTAAGGTTGGATGAGGTCACAAGGATAGGGCCCTAATCCAGTGAGTCTGGTATTCTTATGGTGAGGTGGCTCATACCTGTAATCCCAGCACTTTGGGAAGCCAAGGCAGGCGGATCACAAGGTTAGGAGATCAGGACCATCCTGGCTAACATAGTGAAACCCTGTCTCTACTAAAAATACAAAAAATTAGCCGAGCATGGTGGCACGTGCCTGTAGTCCCAGCTACTCAGGAGGCTGAAGCAGGAGAATCGCTTGAACCTGGGAGGCGGAGGTTGCAGTGAGCCGAGATCGCACCACTGCACTCCAGCCTGGGCAACAGAATGAGACTCTGTCTCTAAAAAAAAAAAAAACCAGATGAGGAGACACCAGAGATTTGTCTCTCTCTCTGTGTGCACACAGAAAATGGTCTTTTGAGGACACAGAAAGAAGGTTGTCTGTAAGCCAGGAAGAGAGGCCGCTCCAGAACCAACCTTGATGGCAGTTTAATCTTGGACTTCTAGTTTATGGAACTATGAGAAAATAAATTTCTGTTGTTTAAACTACTCAGTGTATGGTATCTTATTATGGCAGCTTATGCTCACGAATACACTACCTAAGTATATCAGTTAGCTTTTGCTGCATTAAAAAAAAAATCCCAAAATTTAGCAGCTGAGAAGAACAACAATTTGGTCAGTCACCATAGCTCACCACCTGTAATCCCAACACTGGGAGACCAAGGCAGGAGGATCACTTGAGCCCAGGAGTTCAAGACCAGCCTGGGCCTAATGAAGAGACCCCATCTCTAAAATGAAAAAATTATCTGGGCATGGTGGTGTACACCTGTAGTTCCAGCTACTCAAGAGGCTGAGGTAGGAGGATCACTCAAGCCTGGGAGGTCAAGGCTGCAGTGAGCCATGATTATGCCACTGCACTCCAGCCTGGACAACAGAGCAAGACCCCATCTCCAACAACAACAACAAAAAAAAAAAAAAAAAAAAAAGAAAAAAGAAAGGAAGGAAGAGAGAGAAGAAAGAAAATAACCATTTATTTATTTAATTTTTTTTTAAGAGGTGAAGTTTCACTTTGTCACCAAGGCTAGATTGAAGTTGCAGGATCACTACCACTTGGAATTCCTGAGCTTGAGCTATCCTCCCACCTCCACCTCCTAAGCAGCTGAGATTACAGGCATGTGCCATCATGTTGGCTAATTTTTAAATTTTTGTGTAGAGATAGGGTCTTACCATCTTGTTGAGGCTGGTCTTGAACTTCTAGACTCAAGCAATTCCCCCACTTTGGCCTCCCAAAGTGTTGGGATTACAGGTGTGAGCCACTGTGCCTGATCCAACCATTTATTTAGCTCATCTTTGTGCAGAATAGCAATTTGGGCTAGGCTCAGCTGGGTGGTTTTTGTGCTGCCAGGCTTACTCATGTGTCTGTGGTCAGCTGCTGGACACTGACAATGGTTGGTCATGGTGGCCTCAGCTGGGAGGGCTCACTTCTGCTCCCTATGGTCTCTCATTTTCCCATGGGCAGGCTGGAACTTGTTTTCATGGTGTGGGAGCAAGATTCCAAAACATCAAGCAAAATGGAGATTTAAAAAGAAAAGCCTCAAACTAAAGGCAGAGATCTAGTCCTTTACATTCACATCTGGGATTCTGGTAGTTGGCTTGTCAATTTCAAGACACTGTGGAATGAACTAGGAATATATGATAATTAAATAAGTAAACTCTGAGAAGGCACCTACTGTTTTAAGGCATAGTGGACAGGACATGATAGATATAGAGGGAAGAATAAGGGAAATAGGCCTTCTTCTGGGTATCTGGTTTGATAGACTATAGACCGGGTGGAGAGTGGAAATAATTTGCTGAGCAAATTATTTGCTCAAGCTTGAGCTTCCCAAGCTTGACCATATTGGACACCCTTCCTAGCCACTTCCCCAGACGTAGGGTCTTGTATGCGTGATACTGTTCTAGGAACTCTGCACGTTCAGAACACTGAGGCACTGGAGAGGACACCACTGGAGCCAGACTTCCTGAATTTGAACCATGATTCCACCACTAACACAGAGAAAATTACTTCTCTAAACCTCAGGGTTCCTCACCTGTAAAAGAGGAATAATAATGGCCCTTACCCCAGTGGGTTCTTGTGAAGATTAAATGAAATAATACATGAGAGCCACATAGAAACACTTGGCTCAGAAAGTGCCCTATAAATATCTGCTGTTGTCATTATTGTCTCATTTAATTCTTACAACCCACCCATGAATCAGGCACTTCTATCTCCATTTTCCAGGTGAAAAAACTGGCTTGGAAGGGTTAAATAATTACTATACATGGGTAGTAGGTGGATAAGCTGGGTTTTGAACCCAGGGTCATAACTCCGGAACCCATCATGTTACCTGCCACTTCCTCCATATTCCCCCATTTGCTATTCTCCAAAAGAAGAGAGGACAGTTGGAGTTGAAGAGAATGAGTCCGATCTTAGGGGTAGATTTGAACTTGCCTCTAGAACATCCAAGTTGGAGCAGTTGCACTTGGGCGTAGCATTTGTTCTTGGAATATAGAAATCAGCTGTTGCAGTTGTTCTTGGAATGTAGAAATCAAGGCATTGTACTCATAGTCTCGCTCTGTTGCCCACGGTGGAGTTCAGGGGCACGATCTCAGCTCACTGCAACCTCCGCCTCCCAAGTTCAGGTGATTCTTCCGTGTCAGCCTCCCGGGTAGCTGGGACTACAGGCATGCACCACCACACTTGGCTAATTTTTGTATTTTTAGTAGATACAGGGTTTCACCATATTGGCCAGGCTGGTCTCAAACTCCTGACCTCATGATCTACCCGCCTAGTTCTCTCAAAGTGCTGGGATTACAGGCATGAGCCACAGCACCTGGCAATGCCTGGTTTTTCTTGTTTATCCCAGTGAGACTCCTTACCCCTGAAAAATGCACATACCTACATATGCACTATTTCCACACACTTGTAGGAGGTTCACAACTCCCCAAAGTCCAGAGAGCAGGCTCAAGCACAATGAGGAAGCCCTGCCCTTTGCAGCACTTTTCTGCTGCTTGAGTGTCCTCACCCGAAAATCCATCCTCTCCAGCTCCTCAAGCTGATCGGTAACTCTTACAGTGGCCATTAAGGTGGCCCCGTCTTTGTTCAAAAAATTTTTTTCTTTTTTTTACTTTCTGCTCTTGGAGCTAGATGAAATAAAATTTTTTTTAAAATCTCATTTTTTAAGCCATCTTCTACCAAAAAGACCCTTTTTCATTTTAAAAGACTTTCATAACTTGGTACAACTTCCACAATTGCAGATTACATTTTACCAATTGCATTCAAAATCCGCTGCTTCCAGATCCTTCAGGGGAGAGGTGATACAATTAATTTGGTTTCTTAGTTCTGTTAGTTTGGTTTCTCCAAGGGTCTTCCTGGGGTGGGGTAGGGTCCTGCTGAGGGTTTCCAGGAACCCCAGGAGCTCCTGCCTGGGGTCTGGGCTTCCCAAGCTTGACCAGATGTGAACTCCGAAGCCACTGCCCTGGGCATAGGGCCTTGCAGCCCTTGGGGCTCTGAGCTTCTGCTTGATGAGGGCCTGTTTTTAGGATGCTCCCTTCAACTCCCAGCTGTGTAGATATTATCTGGTAAGAATTCTTTTCACTTTTTTTTTTTTTTTTTTTTTTGAGATGGAGTCTTGCTCTTTCACCCAGCAGGCTGGAGTGCAGTGACATGATCTTGGCTCACTGCAACCTCTGCCACTCTAGTTCAAGTGATTCTCCTGCTTCAGCCTCCCGAATTGCTGAGACTACAGATGCTGCCACCATGCCCAGCTAATTTTTGTGTTTTTAGTAGAGATGAGATTTCACCATGTTGGCCAGGCTGGTCTTGAACTCCTGGGCTCAAGCAATCCACCCCCTTCAGCCTCCCAAAGTGCTGGATTACAGGCGTCAGTAACCGCACCCGGCTTCTCTTCAATTCTTACACTTCATTACTTAATGCATATTAATGAGGTAGAACATGGCCTTCATTTATTTATTCAACAAATGTTTGTCAAGCCCAGGTACAAGGCCGGATACTGGAAAGGCAGAGGGTTGACGCCTGCTCCCTAAGCTCAAGGCATCTCTCAGAGGCAAAGCCATCGGCAAACAGATGACAAAAAAACCCTCACCTAAATAATTCTGAGGAGTTGATGGCATTTAAAAGCATTATGATCTGAATCGCCACGGAATTTTGGATGAAGACAGTGAAAAGTCTTTACAGCCTCTGAACAGTAGCTTCATTTCTGCAGCAATGGAGGCCTGTGTGAAGGTAGTGTGAGAGGGGAGGGTGGGTCTTCTGAGCTCCGTTCCACAGATGAGGAATCACAGACAGAGGCTGAGAGCCACCTTGAAAGCCAGCTCAGACCCTCTGCTTTCCAAACTGGAGGATGAAGAATCTAAGAGGAGATAGGAAAGTACAGGGCGTGAAAAAATACTGGAGAAGATTTGGAGAAACGGAGAAATAGTAAATGAAGCTACGTGGGTGGAATAGGCACCAGTCAGAGATGGAGCAGAATCTTTGAATGAATGAAGACAGCCAAAGTGCCGCTGAGAAGATGAGAGCGAGTTCCCAGCTCTTGTAATTCTCAGTGTATGGGCGCCATGGCCCACAGGCAGATGCGAGGCCCTTGCCTAAAGGGCAGGCCCCCACAGCCCTGCCAAGATCCTGACCCCTTTCCTTGTCATCCCCCCACTTTCCTTGTCATCCCCCCACTTTCAGCATGTGTTTCAGTGAATCCTCCCACTCACCCAGGACTCATACTCCAACCTCTCTCTGACCTGTATTCCCAGGGGACACCTCCACCAGGGCTCCCAGCCACCTAATTCATTTATTCAAAAATGTTCTTTCAACCCCTGTTAAGTACTAGTAACTGCTGTGCCAGTTCCAGAGGGGACAACCAATAGCAAACGACATGGTCCCTGCCCACTAGGGGTGGGAGACAACGCAATAAACAACTTGATCACAGGAAGGTGTGAGGATGTCTTCCGCTCTATGCCTGGGATAATAGCACCATCATCAGCCGCAGTAGACCCAGCCCAAGTCCTGGGTCTCCTTGACCCCTCCTCTCCTACATGCCCACATGTCCAGGTGCTAAGAGTGTCTTGGATGTGTCCCCGCTCCCCTTCTCTTTCTCCATGACCTCTGCTTGGACTCATGGTCTCCACCCCCAAGCCTTCATCCACATTACTGCCTGAGTTTTCTTTCTAAAATGCAAACGTGATCATGGTATTCTCAAGATTCAAGAACATTTTCAGGTCAGGAGCAGTGGCTCATGCCTATAACTCCAGCACTTTGGGAGGCCAAGGTGGGCAGATTGCTTGAGCCCAGGAGTTTGAGACCAGCCTGGGCAACATGGTGACATCTCTAGTAAAGCCTGGGTAACATCTCTAGTAAAAATACAAAAATTAGCCAGGTGTGGTGATGTGTACCTGTGATCTCAGTTACTCAGGAGACTGAGTGAATCGCTTGAGCCTGGGAGGTAAATGTTGCAGTGAGTTGAGATGACCATCAGAGCTCACTGCACCCCGGATTTTCTGGGGTCAAGCAATCCTCCTGCCTCAGCCTTCTGAGTAGCTGGAACCATAGGTATACATCATCACTCCTGGTTAATTTTTTGACTTTTTGTAGAGAAGGGGTCTCACTATGTTGCCCAAGCTGGTCTTGAACTCGTGGGCCCAAGCTATGCTCCAAAAGTGCTGGGACTACAGACATGTGCCACTACACCTGGCCTGACCTATTTTACCAAAGACGTTGAAGCCACACAGTGACTTGATCCAGCTTCCTCCTGAAAATAGTCTCCTAGCTCCCTTGTATTCCTTCTTCCTGTCTATATTGACTCAGAGATTCATCTTTCCCTTGTACTCCCTCTTGTTTTGTTTTTGTCTGCTTGTTTTGAGACAGGGTCCCAGTCTGTTGCCCAGGCTGGAATGCAGTGGCATGATCATAGCTCACTACAGCCTTGATCTCCCGGGCTCAAATGATCCTCCCACCTTAGCCTCCTGAGTAGCTGGGATCGCAGGTGCACACCACCACACCCAGCT
Source organism: Alouatta palliata (assembly GCA_004027835.1). Classification (NCBI taxonomy): domain Eukaryota; kingdom Metazoa; phylum Chordata; class Mammalia; order Primates; family Atelidae; genus Alouatta; species Alouatta palliata. Next base: position 156,440 of record PVKV010000626.1, on the reverse strand, counting down.
ACTTTTAAAAAAATTTTTTGTAGAGATGGGGCTCTCACCATGTTGCCCAGTCTGGTCTCGAATTCCTGGAGTCAAACAATCCTCCTGCCTCAGCCTCCCAAAGTGCTGGAGTTACAACTGTGAGCCACTGTGCTCTGCCCTCCACATGATCTCAATGCTATTTCCTTGCTCCACTCATCTCCTTTTTCATTTCTTTCTGTTTCTTCACACGTCTCCTCTGCTTTCATTCCTACTCGTCTTAATTTGGATTCTTCTAGGAGCAGACCCTGAGCCAAGGCCTTTATTGGGAGACAGGTGTAAGGGACAGAATGGTGTGCAGGGGGAGAGTGGGGAGGGGTGACACGGGGAAGGAAAAGTCACCGAGGACAGATGCAGTTAGATGCGAGGCACTGTGGTGAGGACTGGAGCTGAATCCTGCAGAGCAAACCGGAAAACATCACCAAGCACATTCCCAGAAGTGTTCTCATGAAGGGTGAAGGAGCTAGAGTGATCCTCTATGTTAGTCAGTGCTCCTCAGAGAAACACATCAAAAGGAGATACAGGAATCGGCTCATGTGATTATGGGGGCTGAGAAGTCCCACCATCTGCCATTTGCAAGCTGGAGAGCCAGGGGAGCTAGAGACGTAATTCAGTCTGAGTCCAAAGGCCTGAGAGTCAAATGTGCCAACGTCTGAGGGCAGGAGAAGAGGGAGGGCCCAGCTTCAGAAGAGAGAGCTAATTTGCCCTTCCTCTACATTTTTGTTCTATTGGGGGCCTCAATGTGTTTGGATGGTGCCTGCTCACATTGGTGAGAGTGGAGCTTCTTCACCCAGTCTGCCCATTCAAATGTTAATCTCTTCCACAACCCCTCACAGACGCACCTAGCAATCATGTTTCACCAGCTATCTGGGCACCCCTTAATCCAATCAAGTTGATGTATAAAATGAATCATTACATCCTCCTCCACAGCTGCCAGGCATTGGAGAAGGGCTGCAGGGGACAGGGGGTGCTAATTCCCAGCCACTCTCAGCCACGTGCTTGCCAAAGTGCCTTCCACACCCTCAAACCAGTGCTTCTCAGCTGGGGGTGATTTTGCTGTCCAGGGGACACTTGGCAACGTCTGGAGGTATTTTTGTTGTCACACGGGGTGTGTGTGGAGGCTGCTACTGGTGGGTAAAAGCCTGGGATGCTGCTAAGCATCTTTCAATGGGCAAGACAGACTCCACCCCCAGCTTCAGCCCAAGAATTATCTTTTTATTCCCTTATTTTACTGCTCCATTCTAGTTGTAACCAAGAATTATCGTGCCCCAAATGTCAATAAAGCCAAGGTTGAGAAGCCCCACCTTCAACAATGCCGCAGGTGCTGTCAGCTGGCAGCCACTGACATGCCAGAAACTGAAAGGGGATCCGGGAGAGTAAGGACAGCATCTGCTAGGGTGCTCAAGACTCTGGCCTAAAACCAGCGACAAAACTCTCTCTACCTCGCTCGCTATACTTCAAGCTTCACTCCAGCCCACTCTCTCCTACTCTCACACGGCTGAGGAGCCCCACCCCTCTGCCTCCATGTCTTAGCACCTGATCTCATCTTAGCCGCTTGCAATCTGGCCTCTCTCATCGTGCCTCTGAACCCCATCCTTCCCCCACAGAGCTGACCAGTGAAGTCTTCACCGCTAAATTGAATAAACACTTCTCAGAACCTGTTTTGCTTCGCCACTACTCTTTGAAACTCGCCTTGCTGGCTTTGAGACATCCCAGGGCGATGGCTCCGGTAAGTGAAGACTAGCCGCTGGCACCAGGGCCAGGGAAGCTGGCAAGGATTTGGAAACTGTGGAACCTGAGCCCACGTAAATGCTGGGAATTAATGCAGCCTCCATGAGTCAGAAGCCGACAAGCAGTTCTAGAAAACATGCCCTGGGGGCAAAGCCAGGAGGCATTCCAGAGGCAAGCAGCAGCCTGGTGACGCCCCCAGGAGTGCGGGACTAGCGGGCCCCAGAGTTGAGCCCGCCCAGTGCTACGGACGTCTGGGACCTGGCCAACAGGAGAGCTGCCCGGCTGAGGAAGCAGAACTGGTGCTGGTTCCAGAGTGTTCACCATGTGCTAGACACTGGTGCTGCAGAGACGATCCTCACGGAGTGACAGCGAGTAGAGAAAGCAGTGAAGGCAAGTGAAGCGACCGTGTCGGGGGTAATAATAAACGCATGTGGCACTAGGGCGGCAGAGAGAAGTCAAAGAAGGCTTCCTGGAGTTGGTGACATAGGAACTGGATTTTGTGTGTGTGTCTGTGTTTATTTATGTATTTATTTATTCATTTATTTATTTATTTGAGACGGAGACTCGCTCTGCCACTCAGGCTGGAGTGCAGTGGTGTGAGCTCAGCTCACTACAACCTCCACCTCCCGGGTTCAAGCGATTCTCCTGCCCAGCCTCCTGAGTAGCTGGGACTATGGGTGCACACCACCACGTCCAGATAATTTTGTATATTTTTAGCAGAGACGGGATTTCACCATGTTGACCAGGCTACTCTCAAACTCCTGACCTCAGGTGATCCACCCGTCTCAGCCTCCCAAAGTGCTGGGATTATAGGCATGAGCCAGGAACTGGGTTTTGAATGAAGAAACAGAACCCAAGTTGAAAGAAAAGAAAGCCATTAGAAGAGAGGACACCAGAAGGTGCAAAGACTCAGCGCAAGGGCCATGGGGGAGTCCTTATGTGTGACCAGAGGGAAAGCCTGAGGAAGCGTCTGGGGTGGGCTGGGGAGCACCGCAGGGGCAGGTCACTGAGGGCCTGGGATGCCCAGCCAAGGAGCCAGGACAAGCTTGTGGAAATTGGTCATGATTTTTAAGCCCAGTGTGATCAGATGTGACCAGAGACAGGTAAAAAGTTGTGTAGCTTTGTCTGAACAGGCAAAGAAAATAAAGGCAGGCACGAAAGCATCAGTCATTTCTTCAGTAGTTATGTATTAAATGCTTACTCTGTGCTAATCTGCTTTAGACACTAGCAATACAGAGCTGAGTAAACCAGATGAGGCTCTCTGCCCTCACAGAATGTGTGTGTCTGTGTGTGTGTGTGTTCGTGTGTGTGTGTGTCAGAATAGGATGAGAACAAATCTACAAATAACTAAACAGGAAGATACCAGATGGTACGAAGGACTAAGGGAAGAACAAACAGAGCGACACGGTGGAGTCACTGGGGCTTCTGGAGGCTGGTAGGGAAGGACTCCCTCTGGTTCGCAGTGGTGGCTGAGCTGAGAACTCTGAAAAGAGTGAGCCCACTCATGAGACTTGAGGGACAGAACCCTTCAGAGAGGGGGCAGCGTCCATGCAAAGGCTCTGGTGGGAGCTTGAGGAGGAGAAAAAAGGCCATGGAGGGTTGCCGGAGAAATCAAAGACGGTGTGCTTGAGGGCGATCAGCAGTTCGCTGACAGCCTGTGGTGACTGACGGGATATGAAGTGGGGGGACTTCCCATGTCCAATTCTGGAATGTGGGTACCCCTCCCCAGACGAGACAGCAGGATGAGCCCATCTGGGTGGAAGGGAATGGACTATGCCATGGGTTGAACAGCAGTTTGTCCGGTTGGATAGAAGGCAAGTACAAGACTAACCTTCACAACTTGTGAATGTGACCTGATTTGGAAAAATGGTCTTTGAAGATGTAATGAGGTTAAAGATCTTGAGACGAGGTCATCTTGGATTTAGGATGGGCACTAAATCCAGTGACAAGTGTTCTTATGAGAGAAAGGCAGAGAGGGAGCCTGGAGACACAGAGACACACGGGGGAGCCGGCCGTGTGAAGATGGAGGCAGAGATGGGAGTTGTGCTGCCACAAGCCATGGACAACGGCGACACCAGAGGCTGAGAGGGGCAAGGAGACGTCATCCCGAGAGCCTTTGGAGGCAGCGTGGCCCTGCTGACATCTTGATTTCAGCCTTAGGAGAAACACTTCCGTTGTTACAAGTCACCAAGTTTGTGCTGATTTGTGAGAGCAGCCACCGGCTGCTAAAACAGACCACTCCATGATGAGTCTAGGCAGCCAGAAAGAGGAGTGAACAAGGCAGGTGGATGCATAGAGGTCCGCCTGGGAGAGCAGCCAGGGCAGGAGACAAAGTTTAGAAGCCATTTGAGCTTGCAGGGGGCTGGCTCAGCCAGGGTCATTTTTGTGGGAGTACAATGCTAGTCAGAAAACCACCCTAGAAGCTCTCTTTCAGAAGCACAAAACAGAAAGCTTTCCCGATTCTTCTTTTAACAGATTTCACTCACTCAGAAAACCAAACAATAAGATACAAGGTTCATATCAGAGAATATATTTATTTGCATTTTAATGCCTCCCAATAAATTGTTATATTTTGTCAGATTCTTTTTTTTTTTTGAGACAGAGTCTCACTCCATCACCAGGTGCCAGGCTGGAGTGCAGTGGCGCAACCTCGGCTCACTGCAACCTCCGCTGCCCGTGTTCAAGCAATTCTCCTGCCTCAGCCTCCCAAGTAGCTGGGACTACAGGCGTGTGCCACCACGCCCAGCTAATTTTTTTGTATTTTTAGTAGAGACAGGGTTTCACCATGTTGACCAGGATGGTCTCGATCTCTTGACCTTGTGATCCGCCCACCTCGGCCTTCCAAAGTGCTGGGATTACAGGCTTCTTTCTTTTTTCTTTCAGGTAGAGTCTCGTTCTGTTGCCTAAGCTGGAGTGCAGTCGCGTGACTTCAGCTCCTGCAACCTCTGCCTCCTAGGTTTAAGTGATTCTCCTGCCTCAGCCTCCTAAGTAGCTGGGATTACAGACACGTGCCACCACACCTGGCTAATTTTTGTATTTTTAGTAGAGTCGGGGGTTTCACCATGTTAGCCAGGCCGGTCTTGAACTCCCGACCTTAGGTGATCCACCCACCTCAGCCTCACAAAGTGCTGGGATTACAGGCATGAACCACCACACCTGGCCTCCCCTTCTCTTTTGAAGATTATTATCTTGAGTTATAGTGATTACACCTTCTTGCACTTCTAGCCGTATGTGAGGCCAGCCCATTTTATATCCAATGCAACTGAGAACATGTACAGAGAAAGGCTGCAGGAGAGGAAGTGCCAGAAACAGTCTTTATTAGTTGACAGCATTGTGCATCGTTAAGTTCCTCCAGATGCCTCAGAGTGGGCTGAGGAAATGCTTCTGTTGCTCAAACTGTATGGGTGCCTCATCTTTATAACTCCTTTTAAAACCCGTCCACTCTTCACACCTGGCCTTCCCTTAACATTTGCAGGGCCCAGGGCAAGAGTACAAAGGGAGGCTCATGTTTCCCATGCCTAAGTGTTTACAAAGCATTAAACCACAACATGTTAAGTAGAATATATTTTATCTACCTACCTTGACAATGACTTCCCAATGCTCCAGAAGGCCAGAATCAGAACTCTTGGGCTCCTTGGAGTTCGGCACCAGAATGTGGAATGCAGCCAACTGGGACAAGGGAAGAGAGGAAGATTTATTTTTCCTCTTTACCCTCTGAGCTATTTGAGATTTAAAAAATCAATAGTGTTGTAGTGGATGGTGTTGAGTTCCTGTCTATTACCTCTTCCCCCACTCTCCTTCCTTCCTTCAGATATCCATCAACCTCTGCATGGCCCACGACCTGTTCGGGGGAAGCTGATTCCTACACACCAACGTGGCTGTCAGAGGGAGGGCGGGTCCTGATTAGTTAAGCTATTCTCTGCATGGATGTTATCATTGTTCACCCTGACTGGGCACAAGACCCAAACTGACCCAACCAAGCGTCTCCTCTTAGATTTTTTATTTTTATTTTTATTTTTATTTTTTTTTTTTGAGACGGAGTTTTGCTCGTTACCCAGGCTGGAGTGCAATGGCGCGATCTCGGCTCACCGCAACCTCCGCCTCCTGGGTTCAAGCAATTCTCCTGCCTCAGCCTCCCGAGTAGCTGGGACTACAGGCACGTGCCACCATGCCCAGCTAATTTTTGTATTTTTAGTAGAGACGGGGTTTCACCATGTTG
>PVKV010000626.1:0-150372 GCA_004027835.1 Alouatta palliata | reverse complement strand
CGTCTCCTCTTTCCTCATAGATGTAGACAAAATAATGCCAACTGTCTCTCGTAGCCATCTTGCAACCACAGAGGGCCCTAGCGGGGGTGGGGTGGTGGCAGAACAAAGCTCTCACTGAGGATGGCAGAGCTGAGAGACAAGAAGAGTTTGGGCCCTAGATGCTGTCACAGGGTTCATTTAGGAGCCTACCCGATGTCTGCATGACCAGTTCACTCATTCCTTCATTCTACAAGTATTTATTGAGTACCTACTATGTGCCAGGCACTGTTTTACATGCTGGAATATAGCAGTAAATATAAACAGACAAAAATCCCCATCTTGCGGAACTTACGTTTTTATGTGGAAAGAAAAAAGTGACAAACCGTAAAAATAACTAAAATAAACAAGAAATAATATGTCAGAAAGTTATACGTGCTATGAAAAAAAAAAGGCAATTTGCTAGAATGGGTTCTCCAATACTAAATTCCTGTGTGTACTGGCCATTCTTTTCAGTAATACATCAAAACATCCCTTTGGAAGTTGACAGTCCTTCAGTCTGCAGTGATAAGAATGTGTAATTGTGCACCGTGCTAGGCTTCTGCTCAGATTTTTTTCTGATTCAGTTGAACTCATTGTGGATCAGTAGTTGAAAACAGTGACAATTATGATGGAAATGGGAGGATTCCTAGGGATTGTGATTTTTTTTTAAGATGGGGTTTCACCATGATGGCCAGGCTGGTCTTGAATTCTTGACCTCAGGTGATCCACCCACCTTGGCCTCCCAAAGTGCTAGGATTACAGGCGTGAGCCACTGCGGGCCGGGATTGTGATTTTAAAAGGCATTTGTCTTTAGACAAGTGTGATAATCAAATTAATGAATCTTATAAACTGCCTATTAGTGTTGCAAAGGTATCAGATGCAAACTAAACAACAGAACAACACACACACACACACACACACACATACACACACACACACAGTAGTAATCTTTGATAACCAATGAGCTGGCAATGAAAGTGAAACTATGCCATCACATGTCACACATTTTAGAGATGCTCCCAAATTCTGGGATAAATTTGTCCAACTTCAAGCATCATTTTGAAATGTACACAGAATTCCACATAAAACTATCAAAAAAATTTAATGTTAGGACAAGAACATAGTGCATTAGGAGATAAAAATGCAAAATCTGTGGAAGCCAAATGTGTATCATCATATTTAATTGTAAAGCCTGGAACTGCTAAGTTTATTGACAAATTGTCAGTCCTGATGCCAATGAAATGTGATGAGTGATGATCAGAGCACAGTATGCTGAATGATTGACAAGCCATCTCTGTTCTGTAACATACTTCATGATTGAATTACATAAGTAAAATTTATTTACTTTGCTGTTGATATAAAGCACAAAGAAGTGAAATGAGTCACTGCAAACTGGCAAATCCAGTGATACTCTGAATTCGTGCATTCTTTTAGGGTTGTCAGCCGTGAGCTGAGTAAAGTCGATGAAGATATTTTACACTGCCAACCTTTGCAACTTGCACAGACAACTCGCTGATCACTCACGGCATAGACTAGAAGTGAAGATTTGGGATAGGTGTGGATGGACTGAGGCTCTGGATGGTAAATGTCTCCACAGTCAAGCTGTTACAACAAAGCCATGTCCCCTCAGTGCCACTACATGCAGGGAAACCGTCACCCTCCAGAATAGGTATGAAGATTTCAGACAACTACTGAAGCCCATAAGATTGACAGTCACGTCACAAGCAGACAATTAAATATCTGACCTTTTTCTTGGCTGTGTGAGGAAATGGGCAATGTCTACAAAGGACTGCTGCTTCAAATAGCAGTACAATGTCTTTTGACTAGAAAAGCTTTCACTCATTTAGTTCAGTTATAAGAGAACTTCCTTTTTTCTTAGAAAACTTTCCCTTTGTGAGGCTGGGCGTGGTGGCTCATGCCTGTGATCCCAGCACTTCGGGAGGCCAAGGCAGGTGGATTACCTGAGGTAAGGAGTTTGAGACCAGCCTGGCCAACATGGTAGAACTTTTCCTCTACTAAAAACACTAAAAATTCAAAATCCTGTATCTACTAAAAATATAAAAATACAAAAACTAAAAATAATGGTGTGGTGGCACTTGTCTGCACTCCCAGCTACTTGGGAGGCCGAGGCAGGAGAATCGCTAGAACTCAGGAGGCAGAGGTTGCAGTGAGCCAAGATCGTACCACCGCACTCCAACCTGGGCAACAGAGCAAAACTCCAACTCCGAAAAAAAAAAAAAGAGAGAGAGAGAACTTTCCCTTTGTGAGGGATTAATACTCAATGGGTCTGGCTTTGTAAATTAATCTACTTGCTCACTGAAACCCTTAGCTATGTGGTTATGAGGAAGTGCAGGAGTACTCCCTACTCAAGACCAGCGGACCAAAAAGTGGGGCAAACCTGGTGCCACAGACTTTGATTTGAGTTGAGATTTTTTTCCATTGCCTGAAAAACTTGGCTATTAACTCATCTGAAGATGTGTTGGAAAAAGACACCTAAAAGACTTAATCAAAAGCTTTCGTAAGTATTTTCCTTAAACTGGCAGTAGTTAAATATACCAGGAAACTTTTATTACACCACATTAGGACGTCACCAAATAACTGTAGACCTTCAGAACAGATTCTGAGGATACCTTCAGATGGTTTCTTGGAACATTTTTTTGGTTTCTTTTCTGTTTTTGAGTAGTCATTCACATTAGTTTATTCCACTTATATCATTTTAAATGGGAATTATTTCTCAGCAACTGAACCTATCAGAGACGATAGTTAAACCTAGTCACAGTCAACATTTCTTAGCACTTTCTTTGTGCACATATTGTTTTGGAAGTGCACATATTAACTCATTTAACCATCAATAACCCTTCAGTGTAGATATTACCTGCTAAATAAGTATTAGTATTTCATTTTCCCAGCGTAGCCTGGGAAACAGTGACATGGTGGCTAAGAGCATGGGTTCTTAGCCTGAATCTCTCAGAATCTCAACTTTTCCACTGGAAAAACAGGGCTGGAGAGAACGCCCTATGTCACAAGGATGTTGTGGTGATCAAGCAAGGACATACAGAGAACGTGCTTTGCACAGAGCCAAGCACATGGATGTGACTCAACAAACGTCAACTTGAACTGTGGGTCAAGACATGAGAAATCCAGGGATTCAGACTTTCTGTGAAAATACTCTTCATCTCATCAATTCAAAACTACCAGAGGGAGGAATGGAAGGAAAAAGGAAAAAAGGAAATCAAACAATCAAAAAGTTTGATTTTCTAACAAAATCAATTTGGGATTGGTGGTGGTGCTGTGAAGTTAGCTTTGATGTAACGCAAGACTCCCCAGATGGAGGTCCCAGCTCACCAGACCCATGAAAGGAGAGAAGTCAGTGTTGCTTTCCCAAGGGGGAACATTTCTGGACAGGAACAAGGGCATTTAGAATGGCACACGGAATTTATAAAGCAAAAGAACCCTGATGCTAGAAATGAACTATCACAGTCAGGTGCAGTGGCTCATGCCTATAATCCCAACACTTTGGGAGGCCGAGACAGGTGAATCACCTGAGGTCAGAAGTTCAAGACCAGCCTGGCCAATGTGGTGAAACCTCGTCTCTACTAAAAATTTAAAAAATTAGCTGGGCATGGTGGCAGCTGCCTGTAATCCCAGCTACTCAGGAGACTGAGGCACGAGAATCACTTGAACCTGGGAGGCAGAGGTTGTAGTGAGCCGAGATCATACCATTGCACTCCAGCCTGGGTGACAGAGCAAAAAAAACTATCTCAAACTAATAGGATTAAGTTTATTCTCCTTTAAAGGTAAAAATAAGTCTGATTGACTTATTAGGACCAGATTGGGAAACCCCTAATAACGGAATGGATGCAAGCAATGATGGTAACTTTAGCAAGGATGGATCAGGCTGATAGCATCTGAAGCCCTGATCAATCTGACTTTCAAAGACTGAGTCTAGCAGACACCATGCGCCTTCTGAGGTGACATGACAAGGACAGCCCAGAACTGCCTATGAAGAATTCTTTCAAATAAATAAGTAATCAAATCTGTCTCAATTGAGTCTCTTCCTTTTACGATAAACACAGGGGGAAATGGAACATGTTAACTATCATAAAGATGCATCCAACCAAACCTAGAGTGAGGGAGACTATGGGACAGATGGCTCACTTTTCAACAAATACATGGCATGAAAACGGAGGTGGGTTGGGGAGGGAAAACTGTTAGAGATTTAACAAGCATTTCAGAAATGCAAAAGGCTGGGCGCAGTGGCTCACGCCTGTAATCCCAGCACTTTGGGAGCCCAAGGCGGGTGGATCATGAGGTCAGGAGTTCGAGATCAGCCTGACCAACGAGGTGAAACCTCGTCTCTACTAAAAATACAAAAATTAGCTGGGCGTGGTGACACACGCCTGTAATCCCAGCTACTCAGGAGGCTGAGGCAGGAGAATTGCCTGAACCTGGAAGGCGGAGGTTGCAGTGAGCCAAGATCGTGCCACTGCACTCCAGCCTGGGCAACAGAGGGAAACTTCGTCTCAGAAAAAAAAAAAGAGAAATGCAAAAAAAAAAAAAAAAGAAGAAGAAGAAGAAAAAGAAATTTAATGTGTGGAGCTTGAACTTGTTTGGATTCTATTCAAATAAATCAACTTAAAAGGCATTTTTTGAGACAACTGGGGAAGATTGAATTCAGACAGGATATTAGATGATGTTAAGGAGTTCTGGTAGTGGTAGGTGTGATAACTACTTTTAAAAAATATATAAAAACAAGGTCTTGCTATGTTGCTCCGGGTGGTCTCTAACTCCAGGCCTCAAATGATTGTCACCAAAGTGCCAGAAGTTTGGTCTAGGTCCTGCTGCTTGCTGCACAGAAAGCCAATCACTGAGACAACAAGTACTGCCAGGGAAGAAGGCTTTAATCAGGTGCTGCTGCCAAGGAGAAGGGAGGCCAGCCTCAAACCCATCTACCGGACTGACTAAAATTAGGGGTGTCTGTAGCAGGGAAGAAAAGTAACCATGTGTGGGTAAACAGGATAAGGAGCGGTAAGGAAGAGAAGTGGTCGATAGGAAACAGGTGATCAGTTAGGTAATAATGAGGGGTGAAGGTCTGATGTCTTATTGTCCAGATGCAGTGATCCAGTACATTTCAGCTCCTTGAGGCTTGATGTGGGAAGCTTGACGGTTGGTTTCTTGAGAAAGAAATTCATATAAGACAAATGTAACTTTCTCAAGTTTTAAGACTGGGAGGGGTCAGCCAGGTGTGGTGGCTCAGGCCTGTAATCTCGGCATTCTGGGAGGCCGAGGCTTGAACTCAGGAGTTCGAGACCAGCCTGGGCAACATGGTGAAACTGTGTCCACACAAAAAATTTCAAAAATTATCTGGGTATGGTGGTGAGTGCCTGCAGTCCCGGCTACTTGGGAGGCTGAGGTGGGAGGATCTCTTGAACCTGGGAGGTCCAGGCTGCATTGAGCCACATTTGTACCACTGCACTCCAGCCTGGATGACAAAGAGAAACCCTGTCTCAAAAAAAAAAAAAAAAAAAAAAAAAGACTAGAAGGATCAATTTGTATATTTATTTAAAGAAACTATAAACATCAGTTCTGTGGGACCACTGGGCTGGTTTCATGATCCTCTCACCTTGGCCTCCTAAAGTGCTGGGATCACAGGCCTGAGCCACCACACCTGGCATGCTATGCTTTTATTAAAGGACTTGTTGATTAGAGATCAATCCTGAAGTATTTACAGATGACATGATATGTCTTCAGCAATTCGCTTTAAAATACTCCAGCAAAAACCAACAAGCAATTAAATAGAATTGTTTTGCAGAGCAGGGAAGGCCAGAAGAAACAAAAAACAGTGGGAAAAAATGTGGACAATGATTAAAGCTGGGTGTTGGAGTGCATCGGGTTTCATGACCCTTCTCTCTACATTTGTGTGTGTTTAAAATGTTCCAAAAGGAGTCAAATGGATAAAACTAATTTTTAAAATTTGAGAGCTGAACTGCAGAGTTTTCCTAGTTCAAATCAGATGGAAAACAGGTACATGGTGAGATGCTAAGAGGCTTTCTGGTGTAGCCCTGGAGAGCCCTGATCAGCGCGGCAGCCTCTACAGACAGCTCGGGATGTCTGCTATTCACACACACGGATCGTGAAGGCGCCCGCACAGCGACTGTAAAACTGTCTATTTGACATGCTGCACTGGCTTTGATAACGTCTAACTGTCTATGGAGCTAATTAAATTATTAGACTCAAAGCTGTGAGATGGCCCAGTTTACACGTGAAGAGTCCCTCTTCCAAAGCTGCAGCTACTCAGCGAATTCCCCTTGAAGTCATAGTCACTCATCCGGAGTGGTTCCCAATCAAGCTGTGCCTCTGATAGAGATTTTCCAATTTACTCCTAACCCTTCCCGAGTGGTGACATTGTTTATTTGATTTCAGCACAGATAAAGCTGGCAGATCAGCAACGAGTCGTCCAGTGTCCCTGGAAGGGCCTGTTGTTTGAATTAAGGTGTCCAGTTAGAGGGGCCTGTCTTGACTAACGGGACTGAGTTCATTCCTTTGGAAAGGCTCTGATGAGGCCTGTTGACTGTGGCCCTGAAACACCAGTCTCTGAGATGGGGAAACTGTGTTCCCTCGACCCTCTCTGCCAGCACCCAGGAAGGTCAGAGAAGAGGGTTCAACGCCCAAGCGGCGCACGGATTCAACCCCCTTGAAGAGAAGTGACAAAGATCAACAGCATAGTAAGTGGAGAAGCTACTACGCAGAGAACCAGAGACCTGGGCTCCAGGCAAGGCCCAAACGCAGCTGGTCTCAGCATCTTCATCTGTGATACGGGGGCTGAACAAAGTGGTTTCAAAGACTGTAGCTAGAAAATGAACTCATTTCTGGTTTAAGTGGCTTGAGTTCTTCTGGCAAAAGGAACAAAAACTCAAGATGAAATGTTTACAATTTCCATCCTCACCAGAGAGGCAGTATAGCTTACTGGGCAAGAAAGAATTCTGAAGCCAGACTGCTCGGGTTCAAGTGCTGTTCTGGCATTCCCCAGCACGGTTGCCTAAAGCACGTCATGTATCCTCTTGAGCCTCAGTTTCCCCTCTATAAAATGAGGATAATGGCAGTACCTTCCTCATCGGTTTTCATGAAGACTAAGGAAACTAATACATGTGAAATATGCAGAACCTAAAGAATAAGTACTACAGCAGTGTTGCTATTATTTTTATCCAGGAAAGTAACACTTTACATAGCTTTACAGCCCTAGGAATCAAGCATGATGCTGCTGAGGTTTTGAGAATGAATACGACCACCCTTCATTAATTTTAGAGTTTAGAAGATAGACTTTTCTATTAAAACCCTGGTCTCGACAATGATAACTATTATCACACTGAGTAGCATTTAGCGCACACTTAACTTCCTGAACTTATTTTTTTTGAGACAGAGTCTCACTCTGTCACCCACGGTGGAGTGCAGTGACACAATCTCAGCTCATTGCAACCTCTGCCCCCTGGGTTCAAGTGATTCTCCTGCCTCAGCCTCCTGAGTAGTTGGGATTACAGGCGCGAGCCACCATGCCCGGCTAATTTTTTGTATTTTTAGTAGAGACAGTATTTCACTATGTTGGTCAGGCTGGTCTCAAATTCCTGACCTCGTGATCCACCCGCCTTGGCCTCCCAAAGTGCTAGAATTACAGGTGTGAGCCACTGTGCCTGGCCGACCTTATTTTTAAGTCAGAAGGTTGGAAGGACATAGGGCTGGAAAAAAAACCCTAGGATTTTCCAGCTGGAGCCTCAATCATAAGTTCAAGTCCCATCCCTGCTGAGTGACCTTCCATTTTCTGCTTGAATTCCTCCAGAGACGTGAGACTCACTTCTCTCTGACAGAGCTGCTGTTTGAAACATTCCCTAGCAGAAAATGTCAAGAGAACTGAGGACTTTTGAACTAGAAAAGAGTTTCGTGGCAACATCACTGACATCAAATATTTGAAGAACTGTGATTATAATTATTGTTAACCTTAATAAGATTAAATTAGGTGTTGTCTCTAATTTTTTGTTATCATGGAGATCGTGCATTGATCTCACACTTAAGCCAGACATTGTACAAAATGCTTCACAGGCCTTCTCATTTAATCCTTCAATGACCTCACAAGATGGTATTATTATTCTGATTTTACAGTTGAGGAAACTGGAGAATAGTTACGTAAAACCCTGCCCAAGAATAGAGAGTTAATGAGGGGCAGACATAGGATTCAAACCTAGATTGGTCTGACTTTGGAAGGTAGAATTAGAACAGCTTTGTGAAAGTTATCAGGACTCAAAACTACAGACTATCTGGGAAGTGGGTTTTGGGTCAACATGATAAGGACTTTCAAATGAGGCTGAACTCATTCATTTCAGACAGTGGAGTATTGACAGGGCTTTTAACACATATACATGCACACACACACACACACACACACCCTGCCCGGCCTGGTACACTTTAGTGAAGGGGCAGTGGATAGATAGGCAGGGGCTGGGACCCGGGAGGCTGAGGAGGAGGAGTCTGGCTGGTAGAATGGGGCATCTATGGTAGTCTCATTGCTGGACAGAACACCCAGGCAGGATACCCGGAGCTGCCACCAATGTATGGTCTCCAGTAGCAGCTGCTTGCTCAGTCCTGTAGACCCTGCCCCAATTCCCTGGGCAAGTCACCCTTTGGGGAAAGGTCCCAGTCCCTTCAGTGAGTGAGCACGCTTCCTACTTCACGGAGAAAAGAGAGCTTACCAGGCATGAATTACCTCACCAGTCAGTCTCCGTGGCGATGCACAAAGCTGCCCCTACTTTCACTTCCTGCCTCCTCCATCCGGAACCAGGCACCCCTTTCTTCTGATCAAGACAAACCCAACCACCCAGCAGCCACTGTGGGCTCTGTAGCCCATCCCATTCCACATGGCCTGCTCGGGGTCTTCGCTCTTCCACTCTCCACTCTCTTTCCTGCCCTTCTCTCCTGGCTTGTCCTGGCTTCTTTCCATCAGCGTGCACCCATGCTAAGACTGGGTCATTAAAAAAAAAATCGCAAGGAAAAATGACTCTTTGATCCTGCATCTAACTCCCAGTAAGTGTTGTAGGTTTCCTTTTCAAAGCTGACCTTCTCAAAGAGCAACTGGCGCTAGCTCTCTCCTTCCTTCTCCTGGCATTTGCTTTCATATCCCACCTGGTTTCCAGCGCCATTGTAGGGAAACAGCTCCTACCACAGACACCACTGACCATACTGTTACTGACATCCAGTAATCCCCTGTAGGTCTTTATCTTACATGATCTGATCTGTCATTCACTCTCTCTTTATGAAACTCCCATTTCTCTTGGTTGCTGTAAAACACTCTTTTCCAGGTTTTTCCCTTCCACCTTTCCAGCTCTTTTTGGATCCCCTTTCACTTGGGGCCTCTTGTTAGTTTACCAGGGGCCATCTGTTCTTAGTCTGGACTCATCCAGGACCATCCACCCACACAGGGCCTGCCCCACCACCTCCATGCTGACCATTCTCCCAGTCTAGAGGTGCTGCTCCTCCCATGATCTAGGCTTCTGCATACAACTGCTGCTTGGGTGGCACTTTGGTTTGAATATGTCCCCTCCACAACTCAGATATTGAAACTTAATGTCCAATGCGATGGTATTAAGAGGGATGACCTTTAAGAGGTGATTAGGTCATGAGGGCTCCACTCCTCATGAGTGGGATTAAGGCCTTTATAAAAAAGGCTTCGCATTGCACATATTCAGTCCTTTTTGCTTGTCCTTCCTCCTTCTGCAAGGACACCGCTTTCTTCCCCTCCAGAGGGTGCAGCAACAAGGGACCATCTCAGAAGCAGAGAGCAGCCCTCACCATCGAGGAAAATGCCGCTGCTTTGACCTTGGATTTCCCAGCCTCTAGAACTGTGAGAAGTAAATTTCTGTTATTCCTAAAACATCCAGTCTTGGGTATTTCATTACAGCAACACAAATGGACTAACATGGGTGATTCTGTACCCTCCTCCCAGAAAAACTGCAAATTGCCAATACAACACAAATCTTCCAACAACTTTAGGGAATTCCTGAAAGATGCTAGAACACTCCCCAACCACCCTATATGATCTGTAGTTTTATAGCTTAGGTGGCCGAGGCTAACGCAAAACTTCCAGCACCCTCTGGCCAGGCTCCCTCCGTGCCTCCGCCTCATCTCAGGAACATGTTCCAAGGCCCGCTGGCTTTGACTCTGCCGCGCTCCAGCAAGGCTGAACTGCAGACACGTTGTCTTTCTTCCACCGTTTGCTTCACTTTGGTCCCTTCTCTCAACCCCCGATTTTCACACTTTTTCAATAGCTACGTTCCCACACATTGTTTTTTATTATAACCCTCTCCCTTTTCTTCTTCTACACTATTTATAGAACCCAAACCAATTATTGCATATCCGTTATGTTTTCAGCTCACTTAAAGTTCTGGGGAGAATAGAAATGGCTCTCAAAGAGACAATGAAATGTGATAGCTCAAAGCCATGAATGAAGAGGACACATGGGTGCTCCTCTGTCCTCCTCCGGGGCTTCGGTGGACCCCAAAGCACAGGCCAGCTGAAGAAGAAAAAAGTGGTCTTTCCGAACCAGGACTCCCAGGGGATCCAAAGCACCCAGGAACTCATAAAAACAGCACGGAGCCTCATGACAATGCTGAGGGTGGATGCGAGGAGGAGCGAAAGGAGGAACATGCCGGCTTGGAAGGGCTGTGAATATTCTGCTATGAGTCAGCCTTCCAAAGGCAAAAACAGGCGTAATTCCCAAGCCCCGTACCCCCACCCCGCTCCCCTGTGCTCTTTGGCCACGTCTTCCTTCTCCAGGACCAGTGTTTGTCCTAAGTCAGGAGCAGCTCTTACCCTGTGGATCTCCTTTCTTCTCTTTCTTCTTTGGAGGCCAGAATTCCTGCATGCCCCACCCTACCCTCTCCACCCTTGCCTGTTCAGTGCACCCATTTCAACCTCCAGCAGCGGCCCCTGCACCAAGCTGTCCTGGGTGTACCCTTTCTTCTCTACTAGGACTCAGGACTGTGCCTCCCCCAGGAAGTCCAGGACGCTTTTTACAAGGGATGGTTAATGCCCCTTGTGTTCTCAGACGCACAAGAACAAGCTGTAGAACATAAAGTGACTGCAAACCTTTAAGCTGCACTTGGCACTCCTCCCCCTGCTTTTTGATAACCAGACACTTTGCTAAAGGTGGGGATGAAAGATCTCCTCACACTGCTCTCAAGATTCTAATCGAACCTGCGGACAATAATTTTGTCTAGATACCCAGCAATCTTTACCTGAGCTTGGTCCACTTTTAAATTCTCAATAGATACAAAATAGCCAGCAAAGAATGTTAAAATAAAACAAACAAAAACCAAAACAGGAATTCTTAACTGAGAATACACAATAAATTATTTAAAGGAATGATCACCAGAAAAATATATTAGATATTTCAATTAGACAACTCACACCCAGAAAGTTCACACTATAAAATTTATGTAGGTCAGATATCTGTTACACATTGCCTGGATCTCAAAAGCCCAGATCACAAACATCAGTTAGAACCTATTTTTCCTGAAATAAGAATTTACCAAATGCAGCTGCAATGTAGAGGCTAGGGAAATGATAAACTCTGTGAACCTGAGTTTGGCACAATAATCCCCTCACCACCGTTCATGGCACACTCACTCCACTGGGCACTGTGCTGGGTGCTTCACACACATGACCTCATTTGGTCCCTGCAATGGCACTAGGAAGCAGGCGTTATCATCCCAGCGTGCAGGCCTTAGAAAGCTTACTCAGTGGGCCAGGATTTCAACTATTAAATTCTTGCAAACTCCAAAGCCTTTACGTTGAACCTCCGCATTCTTTTGCCTCATGCTATATTTCCGGTCCTTTGCAAACCTATTATAATTCATTTTCAACATCCTTAGCAAAAAAAAAAAAAAAAATCAGAATTCTTCCCAAATGAAGCAAGGGCAGAAAACGTAAAAAACTCAGGGTGTGCTCATCCATTAACATTTTATTATTTATTTATTTATTTATTTTTGAGACAAAGTCTCACTCTGTTGCCCAGACTGGAGTGCAGTGGCGAGATCTCAGCTTACTGCAACCTCCACCTTCGGGTTCAAAAGATTTACGTGCCTCAGCCTCCAGAGTAGCTGAGAGTATAGGCACCCAACACCATGCCCGGCTAATTTTTTTGTGTTTTTGGTATAGACAGGCTCTCAACATGTTGCCCAGGCTGATTTTGAACTCCAGGCCTCCAGTGATCCAATCGCCTCAGCCTCCCAAAGTGTTGGAATTACAGGCGTGAGCCACTGCACCTGGCTCCATTAGCATTTTACTTTATTTTTATTTATTTATTTAAGACTGAGTCTCACTGTCGCCCAGGCTGGAGTGCAGTGGCGTGATCTCGGCTCACTGCAACCTCTGCCTCCCAGGTTCAAGCAATTCTCCTGCCTCTGCCTCCCAAGTAGCTGGTATTACAGGTGCACCGATTGATTTTTGTTTCTTGCAACCAAAAGAATCTTAACTATAGGGGCCATATATGAGATCTCCTTGTTATTCACATAAATATTAAGCTGTAAGTATTCTGGTCGATTCCAACTTGTGGCTCTGCCTCTTTGCCTGAGTTTCCTTATGTGGGCGAGAAGACACTTAGCCAGGTTTAAATGAGGGGCATACACAGGGCATGGCATAGAGGATGTTTCTGCACGTCACCCCCTTTCCCTTACATTCCCCCTCAAGCCAGGGAAGATTTGCTCTTCCTCATTAACTCATGGTCCAAAAAATCAAATCCTATTTTGCAATAAAGTCTACGTTTCTCCCTAAGCACTTCTTGCAATTCCTTTCTCTCCCCTAATGCCAGTGCTTGACTGGAAGCCTGTCCTCAAGGCCTGCACTTTCCTATTCAGGATTTCCTGGGCCTTGGAGATGCTTGTCAGGTTTCTTTTTTTTGGAGATGGAGTCTTGCTCTGTCGCCAGGCTGGAGTGCAGCCTTGGCTCACTGCAACCTCTGTCTCCCGGGTTCAAGAGATTCCCCTGCCTCAGCCTCCCCAGTAGCTAGGACTACAGGCACACGCCATCATGCCCAGCTAATTTTTTGTATTTTGGTAGAGATGGGGTTTCACTGTGGCCAGGATGGTCTCGATCTCCTGACCTTATGATTCGCCCGCGTCGGCTTCCCAAAGTGCTAAGATTACAGGTATAAGCCAACTGTCAGGTTTCTTCTGACATAGCCTTTGGTCCTTACACAAGTCCCTGAAAATAAGTCGTAGTTAATGGGCTTGAGGCATCCAGGAATACTAACAACTACTGATGGCTTACAGTGTGGTCTGCTTGAGTTACCTCACTTAATCCTCAAGCAGCTCCAGAAGCAGGAGGTATCATCATTACTCTTATTTTACAGAAGTGGAAACTAAGGCTCAGAGTGGTTAAGTATCCTGCCCAACATCACAGAATTAGTAACTGGTAGAGCTGAGTCCAGAGTCTGTGTGCCTAATGGCTAAAGATGCTAAATTTACCAGCTTTAATTACCCATGAATAACTTCCTGGCCTGCTCTCAGTGCGTGATGAGCCAAGCACCATGAGACAGCCCTTTATCCTGGACCCTGGACCAAGGGTTCTTCTTTACAGCATCTGGGAGCACAATATGCAGCTCCTCCCCTAGTAAGTCCCACTTTTTGCTGCCTGCTCTGTTATGTAGAGTCACTGCTCCTTCTTCTCTGTGTCTCATTCACCTAACTACCACCTATATCCTCGGCTTCTTGAACTTGTGTTTATTGAGCACTTACTCTGTGCTGCATAAGAGTTCAGAATATCCTTCACAATAAACACTAGCTCTTGCTTTCGTCATTGAGTTACACACACACACACTGGCCCACATGACCCTGTGTGGTCTAGCCCTCTGCACTCCCTCACAGGTCCAGCCACAGTGATCCCCTTGCTGTCCCAGGAACACTGTCAAGCATGCTGCTGCCTTGGACACTTGCACTCACCATTCCTTCTGCCTGGCTTGCTCACCCCCTTCCTTCAGTTCTCTACTCAAGTATTCCTAAAAATTGTCCTAGGAGGCCAGGCATGGTGGTTCACATCTGTAATCCCAGCACTTTGGGAGGCCAAGGAGGGCAGATCACTTGAGACCAGGAGTTTGAGACCAGCCTGTCCAACATAGTGAAACCCCGTCTCTGCTATAAAGACGAAAATTGACAGAATGTGGTGGCTCATGCCTGTAATCCCAGCTACTCGGGAGGCTGAGGCACAAGAATTACTTGAACCAGGGAAGCGGAGGTTGCAGCCAAGATCACACCACTGCACTCCAGCCTGGGTGACACAGTGAGATTCTGTCTCAAAAAAAAAAAAAAAAAAAAGTTTTTCCTAGGCCCTTTGTTTTCTTCTCTCTCTCTCTCTTAGAGACCAGGTCTCTCTATGTTACCAGGCTGGCCTTGAACTCCCGGGCTCAAGCAATCTTCCCACCTCAGCTTCCTGAGTAACTGGGGCTACAGATGCACGCCATTACTCCTGGCCTGCTATGCCCTTTTTAATAAATGATCTTCTGTCATCCTCATCAACCATATGAGGTAGGTACCAACTTATCAGGTTGTGCCCATATGAAGTTGAAAGTATTTGGCAATAATTGAAAATAATTACATAAAAGCCATTTCCTATCGTTCAACCTCATAGTATTACTAGTTTACATACGGAAGAATTGAGGCTTAAATAACTTGGCAAAGATCACACCATTTTAAAGTGGCAGAGCCAGGATTTAGTCTTAGATCTCTTTTATCCTAAAGTCCAGACAGATTCTTAATGTCTACACTGCACCATTTTGCTTCTCAGATCTTCACTGTTTCCTTCTTGGATTTTTGTCCTTCCATTTTGTCCAGGAATATGTCACACTCTCTATTAAGTTGGGCTCAGAGATACTGAAACACTGTTTAAAACCCTGGAGCCCTTCCATCAACAAGGTGCTGTCTACCTGGATATTCTGCATTTCTGCCTCTGTGCAGCTCCGAAGCTCCGGTGAGGGAGCTCTGCCAGCAGAAGGCTGTGTCCTCAGACTGGATTTGAAAAGTCTAGTCACTTCCTGAAAAGTGCAGAGGAATTAGGAGCTATGAAGTGTTGGGCACCTTGCCTAAAAACAGAGAAATGACTCAGAAACCATGGAAGGGAAAAGAAAGCCAGAGAATTAAAAAACACTTAGAAGGTAAAAACTCTGTAATTCTCTCTAATGTCACCCTCTCACCTGTGTAGAAGAAACCTCCTTAAGTGGCAGGCATAGAGCCAAGGGTTTAGGGAAATCTCTGAGAGTCAGTATCAAGAGTGCAATGGTAATAAATGCAAACTTGCAGCCTTTAAGGAACACCAACCACCATCCACATCTTCCCCCTAACCTACCTGCAGTCTAGAGGCCAGATCTGGTCTAGGCTTGATTCCATTGATGTCATTTTGAGTATCAGTCCCAGACAATACTGTGCATTACAGAGCTCACCAGTTATGGCAAATCTCCTCAGCAAAAAAAGTGGCTCCCATCCTCTGTTTACCTTTCTGGCTTCCCAGTTTTACTTGGATTTGAACCTATCAGACAATTCTTTATTATCCTGCCAAGTTATTGCTACCTTTAAGATTCTGAGTATGTATTGTACCATGGAGGGTTAGTCTGAAGCCTATCCTACCATATTATTGAAAATGGAAGTCCGTGAAATATTTTGAAGCAGAGGAGTCACATAGCATCAGACCTTTTGTTTTGTCTTGTTTAAAAAATAACTGACAGTTGTGTGGAGAATGGGCTGGTTAAGAGACAAAATCTAAAGAAGGAAGATCATTTAAGAGGGCATGCTAGTACTTCCCGTGTGAATGGGTGTTTGCTTGGTCCGCTCTGGGGAGGTGGCAGTGAGGGAGACAGAAAACAACCAGTTCAATGTGAATTCTTGAGTCATCTGTACAGAGGACTGCTGGCGACCTGCCTCTGTGCAGTGCAGGTGCTGCTGTTACCTAAACACCAAGGGTTTGGTCTAGGTCCTGCTGCTCACTGCACAGAAAGCCAATCACAGAGACAACAAGTATTGCCAAGGAAGAAGGTTTTAATCAGGTGCTGCAGGTGAGGAGATGGGAGGTCAGTCTCAAATCCACCTTCTTGATCGACTAAAACTAAGATTTTATACAGCAGGAAAGAAATGTAATTATATGTGGGAAAACAAGTACTCAGTAGGGGTAAGGAGCAATCACAATGAATGAGGGGCCTGGCATCTCGTTGTTGATGATCTGGTGAGTTTCAGTTCTGTGATATTTTTTGAGAGGCTTAGGGGTACTTTGCTGAGTGAAAGAACTCAGATAAAACCAATGCAAGCATTAAGACCAGAAGGGTTAATTTCTATGTGTGTGTATATATACATATACTGTCTATGGGACTATTGGGTCACTTTCACTGCAAGAAGTCCATCCTATGGTCTCCACCCTGTAACTAGTTGGACCAAATGACCTCTAAAATGCTTCCCAACATGGTTACTCTCAATTTAACAGTTATGACACATTTCCACTTACGTGGTCTTGTTAGAGCCTCATCACAACTCTGGGAGATAATATTATTTCCTCTGTCTTATAAATTGAGAAACACAGGCTCAGAGAGTTGAAGGATTAATTCAAATACCAGTTCAAATTAGAACCTACTTCAAATCTAGGTCTTCTGACTCCAGAACCCATCTGTTTTCTCTGTGATGAGAACTGGTCACTTCTGAGCAACAACAGAGCCAAGGGGAAAGCTGAGGTGCATAAAATAACTGCTGTTATTTTGAAATAAATGAACATTCCATATTATTAAATTGATACAAGTAGAATTATGATAACAGCCCTTATATGAGTGTTTACTTACTATGTACCAGAAACTGATTAAAGCACCAAGTACATGATCACATTTGGTCTTCACAAGAACCCAGAAGGGGAGGTACTACTGTCGTCTCCATTTTACATATGGAGACTTAAAGCACAGAGGCTATGCCATGTTCACACAGCTAGTCAGCCATGGAGCTGGGACCAACACCCAGGCCATTCTGATACCCTAAGTCCACACACTAATCTTTGGGGTTAGGCCCCCCAAGAGAGAACATATACATATGCTATTACAGCCACAGAAACTTTGGAAACTCCCTTTAGGGAGGAAGACTAGAAGCCAGGGTTGGGGAAGGGATGCCAGCTCTCCGTCGAATCTGTCATATCCCTTGAATGTTTACACTGTAGGGACCAAAACTGTTAGTTAGCCACCAATATCCACTCTCTCTTTCTTCCTTCAATTATAGAAATTCTGGGTTTTGCTGGGCTTGGGGAGTTGGACTACAGATTATACTTCCCAGCCTCCCTTTTACTAGGTGTGGCCATGTAACTAGGTTCTAGACAGTAGATGGAGAGAAGAAAGGATATGTGCAATCTCTGGGCCATGTCTTTCAAAGGAATGGATAAAGTTTGCCCTTGTCTTTTTCTCCTTCTGGATCACTGGGAAGCAGACATGATGGTGGGAGCTGGAGCAGCCTCCTGAGACCCAGAGACAGAAGCAATATATTCAGGAAAATCGAAATGCTTTCCCGATTCTGGGAAGCCTAATTTGGGACCTTTACCTGGGAGAAAAAGAAACTTCTATTTTATTTAAACCACTATACTTTTAGGTCCCTTTTAAACAAAACTTTCTACTGTACTCTATCCAATACACGTGTGTAGATATGGCTTTTTCCATTTAAAAACTAGGGTTTTTTAAATTTTTTAATTTTTTTGAGATGGAGTCTTACTCTGTCACCCAGGCTGGAGGACGGTGGTGCAATTTCCACTCACTGTAACCTCCACCTGCTGGGTTCGAGTGATTCTCCTGCCTCAGCTTCCGAATAGGTGGGATTATAGGCACACACCACGAAGTCTGGCTAATTTTTGTATTTTTTAGTAGAGACAGGGTTTTGCCATGTTGGCCAGGCTTGTCTCAAACTCCTGACCTCAAGTGATCTGCCCACCTCAGCCACCCAAAGTGCTGGAATTATGGGCATGAGCCACTACGCCCAGTCACTAGTTATTTTTTTAAAAAACGTATCATGACATAGGGTACACAACCTACTCTTATATGATATTTGAGACAATTTTTTGGTGGACTGGTAGCAAATGTTTAAAAACCAGCATTTCCAGGAAAAAAAAAATCCTGATTTGTGGCATTTGCCAATTTCCCTGGTGTAAATACCCAACCAGGGCTGATTTCAGACTATCAATACCTGGTCTCTGAGCTCCATGTTGGCTCCAGGGAGTTGGTATGAGCCACCTCCAGAAGCTGCTGCAATGATCCCTGTGACCTTTGGAGAAAAAGCTTTAAATAGTAATTGCAACAAACTGTGGGCTTGATCACATAGGAGTCCCAGCAGCCTCTAGTGTAGATGAATTGGAAAGATTTTTTTTAAGTGTTTCTCAGAGACCTTGTGAGCCTTCAGATGGAACCACCACGACCCCTCCCCTCTCCAGTAGCAGCCGTCGGGAAGCCTCTGCTTGCTGGGCCTGCTCTGCCAGGGCATCTGAGGCCACAGTCAGGCCTAATACATGCACGAGCCCCTTGACGACAGCCACCCGCGTTCCCCTGCTCATGGGCCTGGAGCAGCTATGCTCTCCTTGGGTGCTCTCATTACTGGATGCTGAGCAATAATGAGAATGATTCAGAATTAGAACAATACGAAAGGAGAGAAACTACTCCTGGATGGACATAACAACCATGAGCAAAGATAAACTATTAAATTATGAAGAAAGGATTAAGATGTTTTATGAGGGGTATTTGCACGTGGTTGATTAGTGGAGCCACATTTGTTTTTTTTCTTCCTCTCTCCCTACCCTGCCTCGCCTTATTTTTTTCTTTTTGGAGACAAGGTGTCACTATGTTGCTCAGGCTGGTCTCGAACTCCTGGCCTCAAGAGATCACCTTAGCCTCCCAAGTAGCTGGGATTACAGGGTGAGCCACCATGCCTTCTGCGGCAGGTACTTTGATGTGAGAGATAAAAGAGTACAAATGGATGAGGATCTTTATGGAGAAAAGAGACATCATAATTCTCACCACAGGAATTTATCACTTCCTGCTGGAGGAAGAAAATCTATATGAAGGCCATGCGGCTATTTGTGGGAGACCCAGTGTGGACTGTGTACAACCGGCCAGGTGATCTTTTTGGTGCCTTGTGACAATACAGGAAATTTCTGGCAGAAACAGCGTAGCAGTGTTCCCTGGGAATTAACATGTGCCTTGTAAAAGTCCTATACATGATAACTGGGCAGAAATCAATCTTTCTCTTTGCTTTTATATGCTAGACTTGAGGCTAGGTTATCTTTCCTTTGCAAGATTATTTGACCAGAACATTTTCTAACAAAAGGAGCTGTAAAACTAAATTTTACAATGGAAGCAACTTGGAAATATAAACAAGTTACCTTCGTTTTTTCTAACTCAGTCAAGACTAGTGGTTCAATAGCCCTATGTGAGTCCATGCATTCATCTCAAACCCAAATGAAATTTTCATCTCCCAATGAGCAGTTAGATGCTCATTCTGGACACGACGCTGTGCTTACATTATAAGAAGGTGCACTGGGAGTGGTGGCTCACACTTGTAATCCCAGCACTTTGGGAGGCCAAGGAGGGTGGATAGCCTGAGGTCAGGAGTTCGAGACCAGCATGGCCAACATGGTGAAACTCCGTCTCTACTAAAAATACAAAAATTAGCCTGGCATGGTGGCGTGCAACTGCAATCCCAGCTACTCGGGAGGCTGAGGCAGGAGAATCGCTTGAACCTGGGAGGCAGAGGTAGCAGTGAGCCGAAATCCTAGGTGACTCCAGCCTAGGTGACAAGAGAGATTTCATCTCAAAAAAAAAGAAAAAGAAAAAAAAGAAAAACATGCAACATAGATAACTAACCAGGTAGAAGATACCTATTTCTCCCAAAAGCATACGTTGGGATGGGGAGGGCCATGGGGGAATAGCTCTCATGTTAGGGGCACACTTTGGGTTGCTTATGCCATTTCCTTGTTCAAAATAAAGTAATTGCCTTAATTTTTTCTTGTTTCTTTACCTGTGAGACATTGCTCAGGCTGGAAAACCTTACAAAACATGAAGGATATTTAACTTCAATAACAAACTATGAGTGTAGACTCTTCATGACTTTTATAATTATTGTGTGATAATAGCAACATATGATGAAGGCTAGAAATGATGCTGGAAAACTCAATCATTCAAAAACATAATCTCTAGAATCTCTGGAAGCATCAGTGGCTTTAACATACAGTGTCTGGAAAGGAAGCTCCACTTATGAGCTGGTAAGATTTATAAAGGTTATACTAAAAAATATTTCTTTCCCTCCAAAAATACAAATTAAACAAAGTCTTCCTTATTAGTGATTTAACACAATTTCACATAAATCAAACCCCCAATAACAATGCCAAACTCTGCCAAGAGCATGCTCCACAGGACAAACTGGAAGATGGATACCTTTGGGAAGGGTTGACCACAGAATTGCAGAGTTACAGTGTTTTAAAATCGGAAGGACAGTGATATTATAATAACACGTGCTGGAAATCCACACGGCTTCATAAGTTGAGTGACCTTGAGTAACTTTTTCCCTGGGGAAATGGTGGAAGCCCTATTACCTCACCAAGTCTCATAGATAAATCTCAAGGAATCTGGGCACACAAACATCAGCTGGTCAGATTTCCACAAACCTTTTCCCAGTGGACCCGTATTAAACCAAAAAAACATAGCTATGTGAAACAGCTAAAAGAATGCTATGTCCATGGTCTGAATTATCTTTTACTTACAACAGTCCTCAACAAGGCTAGGCACTGTGGCTCACACCTATAATTCCAGCACTTTGGGAGGCTGAGGTGGGCAGATCACTTGAAGCCAGGAGTTGAAGACCGGCCTGGCCCACATGATGAAACCCCGTCTCTGCTAATAATACAAAAATTAGCCAGTGTGGCATGCACCTGTAATCCCAGCGACTCAGGAGGCTGAGGCAGGAAAATTGCTTGAACCTGGGAGGCAGAGGGTGCAGTGAGCTGAGATTGCACCATTGCACTCCAGCCTGGGCAACAGAGCAAGACTCTGCCCAACCCTACCCCACCCTACCCCCGAAAAAATCCTTAACATTGACAGCTTCCTTTATTTAGGCCAGAATTGAGTATTTTGGTCCATGGCTCTGACAGCAATGTCCAGTTAGGACAACTTTCCAGCGCCAACTGTGATCTATGTGAAATGTCCTTAATGTCATTGCTGCATTTGGAAGGACGGGAGCTAACTCCACTCTCTAGGAGTACTGTAGAAAGGAAAGGAGAAGCACACTGGATCAGAGGCTTTCTTGCTACTGGTGTCCGGTGTCATGGCAGAGGTCACCAGTGGCCCGGAGCGAGCCCAGCTGGCAGATGGCTGGAGAGCCTACAGGGCTCCCCTGGGCTTATCTCCTCCTTGGCTGCAAGCCCCTAGCTCCTGCCCAGGCTTGCATCAGGAGCCGTGGGGCAGTGTCAGAGCTGCCGGATTCCACCCACAAGCAGAGGCTGTATGCCACTGGTAACGTCCAGCCAGTCCGCAATGAGCTTCCAGTCAATTCTTTCAAGAGACTCGGTCAACACCTGGAGCCAGATTTATCAGACTTACGGATGTTTGACCCTAATAAACAGTTCAGTTTTCCAGAGTTTTATGGCTGCAAGTAGTTGAAAGCAGGACCCTGCCAAGTTCTGAGTCCAGCTCTGAACTGTTTATCTTCCACCACCTGCTGCAGAACACGAGGTGAGTCAGTGGCCAAGGCTCACGGCCAGGTGTGCATGGGGCTGCCTGCCACTGCCAGAGGCAGCTGACCGCCCAGATGGCCACCAGCTATGCCCTGGACTTTTAGCTCCTGACAGTTTCCATGATGGCTCCCCTGACAGGCTGTGGCTTTGGGTGATATTAGGAGACTGTGTTTTCTTGTACCTGTTGCCACTAGGAAAACACTATAAATTCTGTGCCTGTTTAACACTGTTCTTCAGAGTTTCTGGGCGCAAAAGTACAGTCACAATAATAAAGCCAACTTGCAATACCGATGGTTACCTGAACCCTAGTTAACAAAAAATTACTAAAGCCTTATAAATGCAAGACACTCTCACAGGAAGTGTGATGCTGGGGAAGAAAACACATGGTCTTTGCATTCAGAGAAGGATCTTGCAGTGGAGAAGGCAAGAACTGAAACATTTCCTGTGTCTCCTCTGTGAAGTCTGATCATCACCCTCAACCCAGTCCGAAGCATACATTCATACATGTAAGTTAAACCACATTTTGGGGTGAACCATACAAAATTGCTGTTTTTCCAGTTAAAAAGGTAGTATGTCAGCAACTTACTGTGGTTCAACCTCATAGTCAGGTCTCCCAGAGCACTTTGCCTGTCCTCTATTAAGGCCCTGTTTCAACCTGTCTTGCGAATAATTGGGTATTGACATGAAGTTTTCCTCCATTGATTACAAAGCTTCCTGAGAGCAGGAACCCTAGCTTTGTGCATCTCCAGCTAAGTACTGCACTTTACATGGAATAGAGGAACAAATGAATGAAAAAACAATACAGGTCTTCTCAGTGGCTCACGCCTGCAATCTCAGCATGTTGGGAGGCCCAGGTGGGGTGGTCACCTGAGGCCAGGAGTTCCAGACCAGCCTAGGCAACATAGTGAGACCCAATCCCTACAAAAAATTAAAAAAATAAAAATTAGTCGGGCACAGTGGTGCTTGCCTGTAGTCACAGCCACTCAGAAGGGCTGAGGTGGGAAGATCACTTGAACCAGGGAGGTCAAGGCTACAGTGAGCCGTGATCATGCCACTGCACTTCAGCTTGGGTGACAGAGTGAGACCTTGTCTCAAAAAATAAAAATAAAAAATAAAAAAAGGCCAGGTGCAGTGGCTGAAGCCTGTAACCCCAGTATTTTCAGAGGCTGAGGCAGGCGGATTGCTTGAGCCCAGTAGTTTGAGACCAGTCTGGGTAACACGGCAAAAACCTATCTCTACAAAAAAATACAAAAACTAGCCATGTGTAGTGGTATGAGCCTATAGTCCCAGCTACTCAGGAGGCTGAAGGTAGGGAGATCACATGTGCCTGGGGATGTGGAGGTTGTGATGAGCTGTGATCACACCACTGCATACCAGTCTGGGCAATAGAGTAAGATCCTGTCTCAAAAAAAAAAAAAAAACCCACCCAATACAGATATACACAGTTTACAAATACATATTCGTGTGTGTGTGTGTGTGTGTGTGTGTGTGTGGTTACAAGCAGTGTACTGGGTGCTGGGGACAAAAGGCTGAGTCAACCTTGGGTCTTCCCAGGTTGATATGGGCCCTTATTGAGACACAGAGATTATTTAATACCGTCAAGCAGGGTTTCTCAACAGTAGCACTAGTGGCGTTTTGGATCAGTCTGTTGTGGGGACGGCTGTGCTGTGCACTGTAGGGTATTTAGCAGCGTCCCTGGCCTCACCCACTAGATGCCAGTGGTACACATTCCACCCCCACCCCCAGTCATGACAATGAAAATTGTCTCCGGACATTGCCAGCTGTCCCCAGGGAAACAAAGTCACTCACCCCCAACTGAGATCCACTGCCATAGATGTGCTAAGGCAGCACGATGCTTCTTAATCCAATGAGGTGCTTCAGAGAAACTTCCTGGAAAGGATGACACCCAGGGTAGGTCTTGAAGGATGAGTAAGACTTAGCAAGGAGAAGCAAGGCAGAGCCTTGACAAGCAAAGACACCGTGACTTACCTGAACCCCATGCTGCTTGGCACAGGAGGGACCACACATAAGGGAAAGTTCAGGCCAAAAGATCAGCTTACATGCTGCCTCTTAAAAAGCAGATCTTGCCCAGACACTGCATTTAAAAAAAAAAAAAAAAAAAAAGCAGATCTTGGTTTCTGGTAAACCATCTTTCCATGAATTCTTCCACCTTTCAGCAATGCTTGGCCTGCACATAGAACTTTTGTGAATTAAATGAGATCACTTAGAACTGTTTTAATGCCAGCACAAAAGCTGTACTAATAATATCTTAATAATATCTTCCTTTGGCAAGGTACTTTACAGGAGTTTTTCTTGTCTACTTGTCTGTTTGTTAATTTTTTAAAAATGCTTTCATTAGATGTTCAATACATACAAAAAACATTCAACACAAACGCAGAGAGGAACTATGAAGCATGTAGCATGTGGCCCCTTCAGCGTCACACATACGTCACGTCCACCCGTGAAGCCCCCTGTGTGCACCTTCCTCGCCACCCCCAGGGGAGTAAGATTTTTTTGTGTTCATACTTGTTCATTCAACAAACCTTTTTTTTTTTTTTTTTTTTGAGACAGTCTCACTCTGTTGCCCACACTGGAGTATAGTGGCTGAATCTCGGCTCACTGCAAACTCTGCCTCCCGGGTTCAAGTGATTCTTCTGCCTCAGCCTCCCAAGTAGCTGGGACTACAGGCATGAGCCACCATGCCTGGCTAATTTTTTGTATTTTTAGTGAGATGGGGTTTCACCATGTTAGCCAGGATGGTCTCGGTCTCCTGACCTTATGATCCACCTGCCTCGGCCTCCTAAAGTGCTAGGATTACAGGTGTGAGCCACCGTGCCCGGCCCATTCAACAAACCTTTTACTGAACACCCCACTATACTACGGGCCAGGCTGTTACTGTAATGTAGCAATCAAAACAAAAACTTTCCCTTTCCTTACTGAAAGCACTTTCACATTAGCCTTTTCAGTATTGTTTGATGTTCTCAATATCCCAATGAGATACATACAGGCAACTAACAACCACTGCCCCCACTTCCTTTAACAGGTGAGGAGGTGGTGGCTCTAAAATGTTGACTTGTCACAGGTAACATGGTTTGTAAGTAGCAGTACTGGGGCGACAAGCCAAGTGGGTGCCTCCCAACCCCTCTAGCACTGGCCTATCCTCTCCTCGCCTGACATTCCAGGGGTTCAAGTCACTGCTACGAACGCCAAACATTGCAGGTAAAGCAAGGCAATTGCAGCGCAGGGAGGTGGGTGGGATTGGAAACTTCTACCAGACCTGCATGTGGGGGTGTGGGGTGGGGAGAGGAGGTGTCTCTGCAGTAGAAGAGTCCCCAGCAGGGGCAGTCTTATCCCTAGACATTTGGGTCCATACCAAACTCCCATTTTAAAGTGGCACTGACTGGGTGCAATGGCTTACACTTGTAATCCCAGTGCTTTGGGAGGCAGAGGCAGGAGGATCGCTTCAGACCAGGAGTTTGAGACCAGCCTCAGCAACATAGCAAGTCTCTACAGAAAAAACAAAAATGACATTAGCTGCACGTTCCTATAGTCCCAGCTACTCAGGAGGCTGAAGCAAGAGGATCACTTGAGCCCAAGAGTTCCAGGTTGCGGTGAGTTATCATGGTGCCATTGCTCTCCAGCTTGGGCAACAGAGAAAGAACCTCTCTAAAAATAAATAAATAAATAAATAAATAACAGTGACATCACAGCATACAAATAAAGCCATCTTTTGCCTTTTCCATTTGACTGGGAGAGAAATGTGTTTTTTGTGTGGTTGGTTTATTGGTTGCTTAAGTTGGATAAACTTTGTATCATTTATCTACAACTCAATTTCTACTTCACTTGCTGATATTGGTTTGGTATTCATGCCTCCCATAAACAAAAATAGTGATGCCTCAGATGACAGGGATGACGGTGAGATGGATCTCAGAGGCTGCCCAAGGTGAAAAATGGCTTCCATTTATAGCTGCCACTCTGATCACTGGGAGCAGCTGCCTAGGTGTTGTCTTGAGAAAGCTCAAGGGCCATGATAGATTAGGGAGTGTGGGCTCTGAGAATGGAGCCGGCGGCTCTTGTGCCACATGATTATCAACCCTGACGTAGCCTGTGATCAGCCAAGATTGGCCAGGCACCATAGGAGGCCTCACACCAGTCAGGTCTCTGGTGGCCAGTAGCTGGCCCGTCTATAGCTCCATCTCCTGGTATGTGGGCCTCACACTCGAAAGGAGGCAAAGATCTGGTCCCTGGTTCCAGGTCCTTTCAAATGAGGATACAGCCTAATAGGAAATTCCCCGCCCCAAAGCAGATGTGACCTCCACATGGCTCATCACTCATTCCACAAATGTTTACTGCATGCTTCTCTGTGCAGGTGCTGTGTTGGACACCGGGGAGCCATGTGGCTGGATGAGAGATGCTGTCCTAAGAGTACCTGCCATCTGCTGCGTAACACAGACATCCAGTGAATGGTACAGCACAGTATCGTGAGGGCTACAGTAGGGACAATCCAGGATGCTACCAGAGCTTGTTCACGTGGGTGGTCAGAAAAGAATGGCTGCCCATGGCACTGGGGAAGAGAAAAAATTGTACAATGAGCCAAAGAATGCCTATTGTTTTCCTGAAACATTTTAGTGGGGCCATTCTGTGACCTGTCTATGCTTAATGGTTCTAGGAATGGACTCAGTTACAGGCGGGACTCAGGGCTTCTCTCCAGTAAGTGACAGGCTACCACATACAGTTGTGCATGCTGTGGTCTGAACAAGGACACCAGCTTAAAGGGAAAGGCAGGAGGAAAAGGAAAGGGTGACTTTTGCTGCTTTTGCCCAAGAGACTGAATTTGCCAGTAGAGAACTTGGGGAAATCACGTTTTTCAATTACCCTGTAATCATGGAAGGTAAGACCAATGGGTTAGCTTTTAGCTGTCTTCACTGTGTTTACACATTTTTACATCCCACGGACTTTCCTTTGGATTTAAATGGAAGTCTTAATTCCCCGGTCTTGATTTATTTCAGACATGGGAAGTACTTCTTGACTGAACAGTCAGGGTTAAGTCAGGGAAGAGGAAGTCCTTGGAGTTATGGGATAAGGAACAGACTTATTATAGGAATTGGACCTTACACAGCTTTGGGAGGAACTGGAGAGGCGGAGGCCGCAGAGGAACGGGAGGATCAGAGAAGGAGCCGCCAAGCAGTCCCTTGGACAAGCTAAGCACATCCTGCCTCTGTGGAGGGGCTGAGAAGAAAAGCCTGGCCTCTCTGTGTCTGTCACATCTACCCCGACAGCCTTCCGAGAGTAACGGCTGCCGCTTCACATCTTCCAAGCCTTGTACAAATTCTTCTTCTGACCAACTTTAACACAGAACTGTACAGAGAAGGGGATCTCGAAAAGGGAGTTCCATCTTAGCCACGTGGACAGAGCACAAACCATCACATTTGAAGAGAAGGCTGAGGGTGGAGGCAGAATATCCTACCTTAATTAAGAAACAAACACTTGGCCAGGCACAGGGACTCATGCCTGTAATCCCAGCACTTTGGGAGGCTGAGGCTGGCAGATTGTTTGAGTTCACAAGTTTGAAACAAGCCTGGGCAACATGGCAAAACCCCGTCTGTACAAAAAATACAAAAATTAGCCGGGTATGGTGGCATGTGCCTGTAGTACCACCTACTTGGGAGGCTGAGGTGGGAGGATGGCTGGAGCCTGGGAGGCAGAGGTTGCAGTGAGCAGAGATCATGCCACTGCACTCCAGCCTGGGCGGCAGAGCCAGATCTTTTCTCAAAAACAAATAAACAAACTCTGCAGAGCTTCCTAGTCCAAAGAACCAGAGGTAAACTGGTGTGTGTGTGTGTGTGTGTGTGTGTGTGTGTGTGTGTGTGTGTGTGTCTGTAAAGTGCTTGGGGAGTTTTGTTGAAAGGATAAATTCTCAGGTCTCATCTCTTAAGAGTCCAGGGTGGGACCTGCTTTAGATTAATAGGTGATACTGATACACACGAAAGCTTGAAAACCACTGTCCTCAACCTTATAAACAAATAATAGGTTATTAATTAATTCAGCTTGAATGACCTGCTGATGGAAGCCCTGTATCAATGATTTGCCATTTAGGGACACTTGGATGGTTACCCAGAGGCCAACAATGTCCCAAATTGCCTCCTGAGCTGGACTTTGTGTCCTCCATCTTCCTACCTGAATACTTTTAAGAAAAAGCTAAAATGCAGATTGGAGACTTACTCCTGAACTCTTCTATGAGGTAGCTGGGTGTGGTTGGACAGCAAGAGGAATCTCATGGTGATACTGCCAAGGGGCTAATGGATTGGGAAAGCCAAAGATGTGCTCCACCCTGCAAACTGGGTTTACTGGTAACTCACACAAGTGATTTCTCTCATCCAGATGGTTACCATTAAACAATATGCATCTGTCATCCCAAAGTGTGTGGGCATTGATACAGGATATCATGTGAAGCATGTAAAAATGATAGCTACCTGCCTTAGAAGTCAGAGATAAACTTACAGACCTTGTTTGCCCTGCCACACTCATACACACCTGCCAGCCGCCATCAACCCACCCACCTCTACCCTGCACCAGAGAAACTTTTGACACAGCTGCCAAAGCAGCTGACAGCATCAGCCTCTAGCTCCTTGGACGGGCAGTGTGGGCAACTCAAGAAGAGTCAAAGGGCTGGGCACAGTGGCTCATGTCTATAATCCCAACGCTGTGGGAGGCTGAGGTGGGTGGATCACTTGAGGTCAGAAGTACCAGATCAGACTGGCCAACATGGTGAAATCTCATCTCTGCTAAAAATACAAAAAATTAGCTAGGGATGGTGCCACGCGCCTGTAGTCCCAGCTACTCAGAAGGCTGAGAATTGATTGAACCTGGGAGCCAGAGGTTGCAGTGAGCCGAGATCGTGCTACTATATTCCAGCCTAGGTGACAGAGCAAGACACTGTCTCAAAAAAAAGAAAAAAGAAGAGTCAGAGGAAGATGGGGCAGGGTCCATAGTGACCCAGTGCAAGGGTGAGCTCAAGATTTTCCTGCAGAGCCTCCAGGGCAGAGTCCAGGCCAGCATGCACACCTCTAGACTACCTTCTTCCCTTGCCTTCCTTTCCTGTCTTTGTAAACAGAATCCAAAGGCACTGATGAACATGAAATGCCCCAGTTTCCCCGTCTCCTCCCTGTGTTCTTCTTCTAGTATTGCTCAGCATTAATCCTACTGACTGAATAAACCAGTGAGCCAGGGGTCCTCAATGTGCATCAGCCACCCAGGGAGCTTGTCAGTGATGCATATTCCTCAGTGCCACCCTCAAAGAACCTGACTCAATAGGTGGGACTTGAAAAAATGAACTTTATCTTCTTATTATTTATTAGTTATTATTATTATTTGAGACAGAGTTCACTCTTGTTGCCCAGGCTGGAGTGCAATGGCACGATCTTGGCTCACTGTAACCTCCATCTCCTGAGTTCAAATGATTTTCCTGCCTCAGCCTCCCAAATAGCTGGGATTACAGGCACATCTCACCATGCCCAGCTAATTTTTTGTATTTTTGATAGAGATGGGGTTTCATCATGTTGGCCAGGCTGGTCTCGAACTCCTAACCTCAAATGATCCATCCACTTCGGCCTCTCAAATTGCTGGGATTACAGGCATGAGCCACCATGGCTGGCCTGGAAAACTGAATTTTAAACAAATGCTACCAGAGATTTCCAGGCAGATGGTCAGGGACAAGATTCTAGAAAACACTGTATAAGGCAGCAGGTGGTGCAGGAAGAGGAGGAAGAAACAGATCACAATAAGGCCTCACAGTCTGGTTGAAAAGGCAGATCACACACAAATAAAAAAGACTTAGGACAGGCAGCATGCATATCCCTGCAAAGACCCAGGGCATCTAGGGCACAAAATTTAGGGAGGTCCTCAGGCTCAGGTGCACTTACATGATCCTAGAGCAAGTGTCTCCTTAAATTTTGCACCCTAAGTACCTTGCTTGCATCACCCTCATCATTGTCCTGGTACCAACAACGATGCCTGGTACATCGTAGGCACTCTGTAGATATTTGATGAATGAATAAATGCATTTACTTAACAAACATTTACTGAGTGCGAACTATTATACTAAGTATAGGTAATTGGGTGTCAGGGTGAGTCCAGGAGAAAATGACAGTCTATAGATGAATTAGACATAGATTCTGCTTTGAAAGGAGAAGTTTATGGGCCAGGTACAGTAGCTCAGGACTGTAATCCCAATACTTTGGGAGGCTGAGGCAGGAGGATCACTCAAGCTCAGGAACTCAAGGCTGCAGTGAGCTATGGTTGAATAACTGCACTCCAGCCTGGGCAACAGAGTGAGACCCTGTCTCAAAAAACAAAAAATTTAAAAAGAAGTTTATGGTCTTATAAGGTCTGAAGACTGGGGCAAAAAAAAGATGCAAGGAGGTGAAGGTGGTGGAAAGAAAGGTGCTGGAGTGGAAGCGAAAGTGTTTTGTATATCTCTGCTAGACTACATGCTCCATGAGAGCAGTAGCCCTGCCTCTTCTGGTATATCCCCATTCCTGAAACAGCACAGGTACATGATGGGCGCTTCTTGTATATTGGTCAAGTGACCAAATGGCCAGAGCCAGACTTAAAGTTCCAGAGAAATACACTGGTATGTTTTGCAGCCTTTTAATTGAATCTAAGTCCAGGAAAGCAGGTGCCTGAATTAGGTGAAGTTAATTATAAAGGCCCTGCTAATGATCTAACACAGTAATTCCTACACTTGGTTGGCAATCAAAACCACTGGAGGAGGGCTTGGAAAATACTGACTCCCAGGCCCTACACTAGAGGTATGAAGTCAGGGAAGGGACCCAGGAATCTGTATTTGAATCCCTAATGAGCAGCTCATGATCACCCAGGCTTGGGAACTGTTACTGTAACCAGGAGTAAGGATTCTAGGTTTTACAGAGCCCGTGGTAGGCCCAGCCTGGCAGAGTGGCTATAGTCCCCAGGCACACACCACTCCAGGACAGGGAAGCAATGAGCAGCCTGCCTGGGCTCCCGTCCACTGACCAGAGGTGTGACCTGCTTTTAGACTTCTCTCAGTGTGCCTCTGCTCCTTTCTCTGTGGAGGAGAGGATGTAGGCAGCTTGTGGTGAGGCCAGGGGAGATAACTTCACAGAGAGCAGCCCAGTGCCCCATGTAGTTGTGTTTGGTCCTTATCACATGCATCTTTCTAGTAACACACCCAGCTTCTCAGTTTCCTTTTCTGGGCTCTACCAAAGTCAGACCTACCATCAAAGGACTGGATGGCTACAGTGGAAGTTTTACGCATGCTCAGAAGACTTGCGGACAGTGATGAAGCCCAGAGAGGAGGCTTCCATCTGGGACCCAACAGCTGGGTTGAAACCCTGATTTTAGGATTTAGTGCCAGTCTTAATGCTATTTTCTCTCAAAGGCAGCCATACCTCCTGCTCACTCTTCTCTAGATCCTTCCTGAATCCTCTTCCAGCACCCTCACTTCTCCTGCCCTTACCCCTAGCTGGGGTGCCAGCTGGGCCATCAGAGGGACAGGCATGTGCCAGTAGGGAGGACCGATGCCGTGGGCCACAGAGGTGCCCTCAGCAGGCCTCGAGTCCCCTCATGAGGACAGGAGGGTGCCATCCTTCACATTGTTCCTTTAGGCCAATTTCCTCTCCAGGTAAATGATGAGGAGACAGCTGAACGAAGAAAAGCCCCTGAACCGCCAAACCAAGAAACATTCTTCAACATAGTAAAAGAGAAAGCAGGATCACATCTGTAATCTCAGCACTTTGGGAAGCTGAGGCGGATGGATCACTTGAAGTCAGGAGTTCTAATCCAGCCTGGCCAACATAGTGAAACCCTGTATCTACTAAGAATACAAAAATTAGCTGGGCATGGCTGTGGGTGCCTAGAGTCCCAGCTACTTGGGAGGCTGTGGCAGGAGAATCTTTTGAACCTTGGGGATGGAGGTTGCAGTGAGCTGAGATCACACCAGCCTGGGTGACAGAGTAAGACTCCGTCTCAAAAAAAGAAAAGGAGGAAAGTAAAAATGGCCTCCACCCTTCTGTACACAGTCCACCTGCCTTCCTCATCTGAGCCTAGCAAAACAGAACTGCGAGTCTGCTTCTTCCCCTGCACCAAGCTTCTCATTCTTCTGAAAGGGAGGAGGCAGCCAGATGGTGGCCACTGAGACTGCAGGGCCATCTCTGAGAGAACCTCTGCTTCAGAAAGAGGTCAGCTGTCAAAACAAACCAATGCAGAGGCACTTCCCAGGGGAATCTCAAACTGTAGGCCGCCAGGCCCGAAAGTGGGTTATTAACCTCGTGACTCTTTATCACATTCTCCTTAATAGGTTTAGGCACCTTCTACATGGTGTCTGGGGGGAAAAACCCACCCTTTGTTTTGGAGGATGATGCAAAAATTTTACAAGTAATTTATTGGCCTGTGTTTAACCTTTATTTAATGGGTCCTAATTTACTTCACTAATTGACTGCTCAATTCCAGTATAATCTCTGGTTCTTGGTTTGCAGCCTGCTGAATAAGTGATTCAGAGGTGTACACCCCAGCATGGAGCATCTCACCACAGTTCAGGTGACAGCCCCTTCCACTCCAGGAAGCATATCCACATGGAAAAGGAATCCTAGGCCAGATGCAGTGGCTCATGGAGGTAATCCCAACACTTTGGGAGGCAGGAATGGGAGGATCTCTTGAGGCTAGAAGTTCAAAACCAGCCTGGGCCACATATCGAGATCTCTTCTTCACAAAAGTAGAAAAATTAGCCACGTGTGGGGATGTGCACCTGCAGTCCTAGCTACGCAGGAGGATCTCTTATGCCCAGGAGTTTGAGGTTGCTGTGTGCTGTGTTTGAGCCACTAGACAACAGCCTGGGCAACAGAGTGAGACCCTCTGCCTATAAAAAGAAAGAAAACAGAAAAGGAATTCTTTTTGTTTGGGGTAGTAATTCCCCAATAGCAGAACTGGGATTGGTGGGGTGGGTGGAAAAAATCTTGGCACAAGGAAAAACTTTTGAACAATTATAATTGTTTAAAAAGAAAAAGAAAAGGTAACTCAGGAGGTGGTGGGCATCTGAGCACTGTGGTGTAGGAGCGGGGCTGAGGGGATGTGCTGGGAGGGGTCTGAGCTGCTGCCGAAAGAATCCAACCCAGCTCAGGTTCTGAGATGAATGCTCAGGCCAGAAAGCCATATATACAGCTTTATCTTCCTGTCCAGGGCCAAGGAAATGGTTTTACAGGATGGACTAAGGAGAGAGGCTTTCTGCAGGTGAAGACCGGTTGCAGAATGATTCCAGTTATTTCAAGAGGTGTTAGCAACATAGAGTATCCACATGAACTTATTTACTACCTGGAGATAGCATTATGCACATTGGTCAGAGAGCTGCTGTAAATACGGTAATGGGCTTGGAGCAGAGCCTTGGCTCAATAAATGTTAGAGATTATTATGATTACTCTATAGAAAATCTAGCAGTCACTTCCTTTCTGAAGCCACACTGACTAAAACTCAGTTAACGTGCACACTTCTTCAGATACAGGAAATAGTAACATTGTCTGAAATGCCACATTTAAGTACAAGGTACAATAATCTGTGTTAACTAGTATATAGTTTACAGTGCACGTTTATCTCTTTTGTGTATATATGGAGTCAATATGCAATAAGTGAATGTCTATTTATCATTACTCAGGTGTTCACTATCCAATTCCTTGAAGTTAGGAAGTTCAGTGGTGAAAATATTCACGAATACATCAGTCACTTATAAAACTGGTCCCTATTAAAACATGACTTCAGCTAACACTGCTACCCTAGTGATTAGGTCTTTGTGGGTCAGTCTCTTGCCATTGTAAAAATTCAGCAAACATAACGTAAATATTATGCAGATTGCCTTCAGGGTGAAGCTGCAAAACTTGCAGAAGATACAGGATTTCATGAAGCTGACAAAAGTAATGCTGGCAATTTGCTTGAACCGCAAGCAAAGACATTGACAAAGATTTGGCATGTTTAGACCAGTTCACAATTAAAGAACAGAGTGCTGAGAAAGACGGTGCCACATAGGCCCTTCAAAACAAAATAATTCAAATATCAAAGGATAAAAAGAGGCTTTTAGGAAAACTAATAAACTCTTTTTTTTTTCTTTCTTTTCTTTGGAACAGGGTCTTGCTCTGTTGCCCAGGCTGGAGTGCAGTGGTGCGACCTTAGCTCACTGCAACCTCTGCCTCACGGACTCAAGTCATCCTGACCTCAGCCTCCCAAGTAGCTGGGATCACAGGTGCGCACCACCATGCCCAGCTAATTATTGTTGCATTTTTTTTATACCAATGGGGTTTTGCCATGTTGCCTGCGCTGCTAAACTATTATTTTGCAAAACAAACAAAACCGAAAAACTCTACCTCTTCTATGACAGGCTTTAAAAGTCTAAGTGAGGGCCAGGTGTGGTGGCTCACGCCTGTAATCTCAGCACTTTGGGAAGTCAAGGCTGGTGGATCACCTGAGGTCAGGAGTTCAAGACCAGTCTGGCCAACATGGTGAAACCCCATCTTTTAAGAAAAAGAGAGAAAAAAAAATTTTTTTTTCAAAAAGGAAAAGAATAAAAAATAAAAAGTCTAAGTGGAAGATGTTATGATACAAAATTTTGTCAGGAAATGAATATTGAAAAAAGTAATCATATAATTCATTTTGTAACAATTAATGCATAGTTGCAATTATAATCCACATTTGTTAAACCAAGAAAATATATTGTATTATCCTTTAATTTCACTTCTCAGTAGGAAGTTCCAATCAAACATTTTTCACTCTGATTACAAAATCATGATTCTCTTTTTAAGTAGATTCATATGAAATGTCCTTGCCTGATAGCAATTATCCTCAGATGTGGGAAGACAGAGAGTATGCACAAGCACCAGTGATCGTTCTGACAGTTGCCTAATTCTTTAGCTCACTAGCAGGAAGAAACGGAGACAAACAGAACCACCGTCCTTTCCCTAATGTCTTGCCTGAATCTGGAGCAATGGTTCTCGACCTTGGCTGCACGTTGGAATCACTTTGGAGAGCTCTAAAAGTGACAGATGTCTGAGTCTCAGCCCCCAGAGCTATCGACTTCATTGGTCTTGGATGCGGATAAAATGAAGATTATTATTTTTTTAAGACAGAGTCTCACTCTGTCACCTAGGCTGGAGTGCAGTGGTGTGATGTCAGCTCACTGCTGCCTCCACCTTCCAGGTTCAAGGGGTTCTCCTGCCTCAGCCTCCCGAGTAGCTGGGATTACATGTGTGTACCACCATGCCCAGCTAATTTTTGTATTTTTAGTAGAGACAGGGTTTCCCCATGTTGGCCAGGCTATCCTTGAACTCCTGACCTCAAGTGATCTGCCTACCTCCCAGAGTGCTAGGATTATGGGCATGAGCCACACCACTGGCCTGAAGTGGTGATTTTTAAGACCTCCTTGAGTGATTCTGACATGCAGCAAGGTTGAGATACACTGATCTTTCCTAATTTTTGCTTTTGCAAAAGGACCTATATCGCTTTTCACTAAAGCCCTTTTCCTTACCCGTCCACTTTTTCCTCCCAGTTAATCCTATTCCTTCTCTAGTGTTGCTATATCCCAAGAATTATTAAAGCCCACTGCCCAAAAAGGTGAAGGGAGTTTTGTGAACTCAGGCCGCAGGCAGTGGGTGGAGGAGGGTGGGAGAGCTGGGGACTGGGTGGAGATGGGGTTGGGGTGGGGTGGGGTGGGGTGGGGTGGGAGGGAAATTCGGAGTAGGATCAGAGGGGAGGGAAGGGCAAGGACAGGGAAGGGGGTGGAGGAGGGTGGAGGGACTGGGGACCTAGGAGTAGGGGAGGAGGAAGTGTGGGCTGGGGACCTGGGAGTGAGGGAGGAAGCGGGCAGAGGGAGGGCTGAGGACCCAGGAGTGGGGAAGAGAGGAGGTAGATCACCTCCGAGCAGCAGGTTCCTAGTCCTCCCAGCCTGCTTACATCTGGACAGACGGCAGCCTTCAAAGCTGAATGCACCAGGGAACAAACACCGCTCCCGCAGCAGCCATATACCCAAATTTCGGTTGAAATGTTCTGCATTATGCTTGGAGTTTGGATTCTATCCTGGAGCAGCAGGCAGCAGAAGCCAACCACCCGGAATCCCAGCAGACCATAAATGACTTCTGGAAGTGAACACAGCTGCTGCTGTGCTGACGGGACCTTAGAGCCATGCCGTAGATGAATCTGTTTCACCACCTACTTGCTCTCCCCTTGGCTGTGAGGGTCTTTTCATTCAACTTAGTTGGGTGTGAAACAACATCCTGTCCTTTAAAATCTGCTTTTCATCACTGCCTTTCACCTGTCTGAGAAAGGCACTGGTGAGAAAGCACATTTTCAAATTAACATCTCCTTTTGAAAAAGTGATCAGTACAAGAAAAGCCAGTTCCAGAGATCCAAGGCCTTGCACTGGGCGCTGTGTCCACATTAGTTATGACAGCTGCGACCTCTACCCGGAGGCATGACAGCCTGCTCCTCCCCACTCCCAGACCATACTCCCTCCAGATCTCCAGAGGCTCTGACTGCCTCCTGGAGAATGTGCCAATCAGGATGGGCGCACCTGTAGTACGAGCTAGGCCGGAGATTCCCAGGATGCTGAATCACCAGCTATACAGTTTGGCTGGAGGTGGGTGTGGCCACTGCTGTGTGTATCTATCAGCGTAATAGTGGAAAAAATGCAGACTTTCCCATAAGTAGCCAACCAGGCACATATCTAACCCTGCTGGAAATGGGCACGCCAGATCTGACTACACAGAAGACAAGTTTGATTTTTCTGAAAGAGGCGAGGTGCCAGTGATGTATACCCACTGCTTTCCTGCACGGGCGTTCACCTACAGTTTCAACGGATTCTGCTTTCCATCCCCAAACACGCGAATCCAAGAGTCGAACACTTTAATGGCATCCAGACTCTCTTCTTTGTTTCATCCAGTCATTCCCGGAGCACACATACATTCCCTCAGCATCTTGAAGGAAAGGGAAATATGGACACAGTACTTTATACACCAGGACATCAGAACTAGGGCAACACTCTCCTTGATATTGCATATTTATTTCGTGGCATAGTCTAGGACCATTATACAAGCACTTTGAAACTACAACCAATTAAAGCTTTGAATTAGATGTGTAAGTTAGTTAGAGGCTAAAATGTTCTACCATCTGGTTTAGGGGACTGAGGAATCCATTCATTTCTCAAACATTATTAGAGACAGGCTTCTTACGTGATTAGTTCCGGGAAGTGGATGTCAGTAACTAAGGTTCTGATCCTCCATGAACTTACAGACTAACGGAGAACAGAGACACCTGCATTATAGATGACTATGCTGTGTGGAATGTGCTACAGGGGAAAGAAGCACAACTAATAACTTCCTAAGGTTCTATGTCAAATCTATGGTGTCACCAAACCGGGGAAAACAAATCCCTGATCTAACACATTCTAATTTTTTTTTTCAGACAAGGTCTGGCTGTGTCACCCAGACTGGAATGCAGTGGCATGATCTTGGCTCACTGCAACCTCTGCCTCTTGGGCTCAAGTGATCCTCCCACTTCAGACTCCTGAGTAGCTGGGACTACAGGTGCATGCTACCACATGCAGCTAATTTTTGTATTTTTTGTTGGAGTTTCACCATGTTTCCCAGGCTGGTCTTGAATTCCTGGATTCAAGCAATCCTCCTGCCTTGGCCTCCCAAAGTGCTGGGATCACAGGCATGACCCACCACACCTGGCCCTAACGAA
This sequence comes from Alouatta palliata, assembly GCA_004027835.1. NCBI lineage: Eukaryota > Metazoa > Chordata > Mammalia > Primates > Atelidae > Alouatta > Alouatta palliata. The sequence continues at coordinate 112,830 of PVKV010000626.1, read as the reverse complement.
TCTTTGTCTAAAGTTATCCCATCACAATGGGACTCAGCCCTGTCTGCTAAGGACATACTGATGGTGGATGGAGCAAGCAGCTAAGATGAAAGACGTTGACCGCAGCCAAAACAAAATGTCAAAGAGGAAATATTCAAGACCTGTTGTGAGGTAATGGTGAGAAAGACGGCTCCCAAGATGGAAAGCTAGCTTTGGGCTAGGTCCTGAAGTGCTGGACTGTGAAGGCCATACACATGTGGTAGAAGAGGGGTTGGGGGGCGGGGCGTGAGGGATGATTTTTCTTATATCTTTCCACCGCAGGTGAAGAAATTTGAATTAAAAGCTCACTTTTTAAGCACTTTGTCATTAATCCAAAGTTCTTCCCTTATTTTGCTTATTTTTCCTTTATACCTCTAAGCCCTAATGATATTCCCTTTGCCCCCTAGCACCTACTTTAATATGTTTAATATATCTTTAGATATGCATAGATGCTTTCTCACAAAAGTTACATTATTTTAGGTGAGATATCTTTACAAAAATGATAATGTGTTATATATCCTTTCCTATTTCTTATGTTTTTCCTTTGCCCCTCGGTGTTTTTTTGTTTGTTTTTTGAGACAGGGTCTCACTGTGTCATCCAGGCTGGAGTGCAGTAACGTGATCTCGGCTCACCGCAGCCTCAATCTCCAAGCTCAAGTGATCCTCCCACCTCAGCTTCCCACGTATATGGGACTATAGGCATGGTGCCTTGGCCTCCCAAGCCACCACACCCAGCTATTTTTTTTATTTTTTGTAGAGACACGGTCTCACTATGTTACTTAGGCTGGTCTCAAAACTCCTGGGCTCCAGCAATCCTCCCATCCAAGCATCTCAAAGTGCTAGGATTATAGGCATGGGATACTGTTCCCAGCTACCCCTAGACTTTAAAGATCTATAGTGCTGCAGTATACTTCCAGTTGGTTATTTCTTACTGTTACTTAGTAGTCAACAGTCCATATCTGCCATATTTTATTAATTCCCTTCTCTAGTGACAAGCACCTAAGCAGCCATCAACATCCAGCTACCCCAAGTAATTTCATGACGAGCATCCTTATGAACTTGTGGGAGAACTACCTCGGAAGACATATATATTCCAGAGTTTTTCACAAGTCATAGGATAAGTGCATGCTTCATCTCAACAAAGCCAGATTGCTTTCCTAAGTGGTGGTACTGGTTCCAGCTGACACTCCCTCCAACAGTGCCCAAGAGTTCTATAATGTCTTCCACATTCTCAGCTGCACCGACTACTATCTCCTTTCCGCTCCTGGTCATTCTTAGAAAGAAGCTTAGAGTAAATGTAACCAACAGGAGCTATTAAAGGCTCTTCACCTCATGAGAGCCATGAGAAGGGGGATGCTTTCGAAGAATTGTGCAGGAATGATTGATCTTACTTGAAAAACCAGAAGATGAAACATATGTTGTATTCTCTGGGAATTCTGCAAAATATTCAGCATTACAAATGCAAAATATTTTCTGCATGCATTTCTTTATTTGCACAAATATCCCATTCAGTCTTTGCTCCCGCCCGCCATGTTTGGCTAGTTTCTACTGACCTGGTTTGAAGCATTCTCTGAGTTAGCCGTGGCCAGTGTCCATCATGACCTGGTGGTGGTAGGCAGCAAAGAGCAGGTGAACTTGCAAGTACCAGAGTGTCCTGCTGAGCAGAAGGCTGGCCTCATGATGTGAGCTGGGTCTCCCTCCCTATCTTCAGCTGTCATTCTCCTTGGGTCAGAGGGTTGGGTAGAATATTAAAATGACAATAATAAGGCCGGGCATGGTGGCTCAACCCTGTAATCCCAGCACTTTGGGAAGCTGAGGCAGGTGGATCACCTGAGGTCAGAAGTTCGAGATCTGCCTGGCCAACATGGCAAAATCCCGTCTCTACTAAATACAAAAATTAGCTGGGTGTGACACATGCCTGTAATCCCAGCTACTTGGGAGGCTGAGGCAGGAGAATCGCTTGAACCTGGCAGGTGGAGGTTGCCCTGAGCCGAGCTCACGCCACTGCACTCCAGCCTGGGCAACAGAGTGAAATTCCATCTCAAACAAACTAACAAAACAAAACAAAAAATGTCGCATCTGTAGAGGAGTTTAGACCCTGCTACTCAAAGCCTGGTCCTCAGAGCAGCATCTTAGGTATCACCCAGGATGCTGCTTGGTAGACATGCAGAATCCTGAGGCCCAACCCGGAACCACTGAATCAGAACCTTCTTGAGCAAGATCCCCAAGGGATTCTATGCACATTAGAGTTTGAGAAGCACTGCTTCAGTCTTTGCCAAACACGTTCACATAGATCATCTCACTTAAACTCTTCTCAACACTCCTGATTTCCTTGGGTCTAATGTAAATCTTACATTGCAGTTGAGGAAACTGAAGCTGAACAGGTTAAAATAAGTGGTCCAAGAGTACCCAGAAGAGCTCCATGAAAATAGATTTTTGAACTCTCCAGGTCATACTGTGTTTATATCCCTTTCACCCCATAACTCATTTTTCCTCACTCCAGCTGCCCATTGGAAGCGGTCTGCAAGTTTTGCAGCCCTCAGGGAAGCAAATTTCCTTCTTGAGACCAAAAAATGCTCACTGCTTTTTAGCCTCAATCTTTCTTCTCTACCTTCATTGCAAGCCTCAGGAGTTCGGAGAATGCTATAGTCTGAATGTTTATGTCCTCCAAAATTTATAATTCAAATCCTAATTCCCAAGGTGATGGTACTTGGACCTGGGGCCTTTTGGGAAGTGACTAGGTCATGAGGGCTCTGGGATTAGTGCCCTTAGGAAAGAGGCCCAAGGGAACTTGTTTGTCTGTTCCACTGTCTGAGGACACGGTGAGAAAGCTCCATCCATGAGAAAGAGTGCCCTGACAAAACAATGAATCTGCTGGCGCCCTGATCTTGAACCTTCTAGCCTCCAAAACTGTGAAAAATAAATTTCTGTTGTTTGTAAGTCAACCACTTTATAGCATTTTGTTATATCAGCCTGAACAGATGAAGACAGAGGGACAGCCAGACCATCACTGGGTGTGAGGTGGGTGGAGGTATTAGTGGGTCTCTCCTTTGAGTGAAATTTACCAAGTTCCATTTTTTTCTTCTTGAAAGGAGGTTAAGCAGGGGTGCTGACTATGGGGTTCCTCAGAATCCCAAGGCATCTGTGGACAGAATTGAAGGAGTCTGGGATCTTGGATAAGAAAAATATTTAACGTCTTTATTTTCACTAACCTCTAACTATACCTTTGTATTTTCTTTATTGTAACTACAGGAAACAAACCACACTAGGCTCAGCAGCACCTGGGACCTGTGACTTTGTCATTAATAGAAATTACAGGTATTTCCATATTGCATTACAACTACTGCAGACCTTGAAATGTCATTTATGCTCATGATAACTTCAATATTACTTAAGCTGTTAGACCCACACTAGATCTTGTTATTAAATGTGTTAATAGGTAGGTGCAGTGTGGCTCACGCCTGTAATCTCAGCACTTTGAGAGGCCGAGGGTGGGGGATCACCTGAGGTCAGGAGGTCGAGACCAGCCCGGCCAACAGGGTGAAACCCTATCTCTACTAAAAATACAAAAATTATCTGAGCATGGTGGCACCCACCTGTAGTCCCAGCTACTCAGGAGGCTGAGGCAGGGGAATTGCTTGAACCCGGGAGACAGAGGTTGCAGTGAGCTGAGATGACACCTGCACTCCAGCCTGGGCAACAGAGTGAGACTCTGTCTCAATAATAATAATAATAACAAATGTGTTAAAGAAGCACTATAATGCCAAATTACCATTATATATATGTGTGTACATGTACATATATATAATCTTTCTCATTTTTTAAAGACAAAGTCTCTCTGTCACCCACGCTGGAGTGTCGTTGTACCATCATGGCTCACTGCAGCCTTGATCTCCCGGCCTTAAGCAATCCTCCCAGCTCAGCTCCTAGTAGCTGGGACTACAAGCATGTGCCACCATGCCTGGCTAATTTTTATCATTATTATTTGTAGAGATGGAGTCTTTCTATGTTGCCCAGACTGGCCTCGAACTTTTGGGCTCAAATGATCCTCCTGCCTCAGTCTCCCAAAGTGCTGGGATTACAAATGTGAACCACCTCGTCCAGCCTATTTTTTCACATTTGCATAAAAGTGTTATCAACATAATGGCTTCATTTGTAATCTTAGGAACTTCATTTTATGAGCTTAAAAGCATTATTCTGAGAAGGAGTTCATAGGTTTCATTAACCTGCAAAAGGACCATTTCAGATTCTGGAACCTTCATCACATCCTCCAGTCTCTTTTTGGTTGTTGTTTTGGGTTGGTTTGTGTCACCCTCGGGTTTATTTATTTTTTTATCGGTAGCAACATAGCACTTAAAACCAAAAGGGGCCTATATGCTTGTCTTCAGGAGTGAAACGAAGGATCTCCTGAGAAGATGGCACTCCACTGCACAGCCAGGCTTGGTGGCAGTGGGGACTGACGAACCCCAAGAAAGAACTTGCATGACCCTTGCCCTCCTTCTGGAAGATCATCTCAACATTCAGAAGATTTCAATAAAAAATGCCACGTGCTAGACAGAGAGACCATCAGCCATAGCTTTTGCTGACTGCTCACCCTTCTACAACTTTATATCATAACCTTGATTATAACCCACAAAGAAGCTAGAAGATGTTTGGCCTTTGAAAAGGAACACTCCTCCTCTCACCCATGATGTCAGGCAAGATTACCAGAATTCTGACCTTGGAACAGGTAAAAGTTACTGGGTCTAGCCAGAGAAAACGAAAGCTCATACTTTTAAGAAGCTGTAAGAACCCTACCTTTATAATTATTAATGTGCAAAGAGATGTTCATGATAAAGTAAAATTTAAAAAAGCAAGTTACAAAACAGTATATTTCATAGTATATACGCAGAGGGGAGTGAGAAGACAGGGTAGAGGAAAGAGTCTGAAAATACATGTATCAAAATATTAGTAGAGGTTAATTCTGGAAGTGGGATTACAGGGGATTTTCATCTTTTTATTCCTTTTTGTATTTTTTTATGATCAGTATGTTTTACATTTGTTAAAAAAATAAGGGACTACAGCTGTGTTCATTTGGTAAAAATCAAAATGTTAAGTAACTATATTTTACTGCTACTTCGAACCTTGCAGAGCCACTTAACTTACCTGGCTTCTCACCTCTTGGGGAGATAAGAGCAAATGGAGAGTGGAGGAATTTAATTTTTGTAACCAAAAATAAATCCCTAATGCAGTGTTATATCATGGACTTTATACAGTGGGCCACACTAGGACCTCTAGATTCTTATTGCACCCAGCAATACCCAGCGTACAGCCAGTGCTCCATCAAGGTGAACTCCCTTTCTTCCTATTATACATTATTTCCATCTCAAAGCACTCCAGAGAGTGCTTGGTGGTGATATGGAATATTTTTCTTCCATCCAGATCTCCATAAGTAAGTATTTCTTACTTGCTCCAATTTTTCTTCCTTTTTACTATGCTAGTTTTTCTAGTTCTCCTTCCTGGGGCTTTCTCCCAGGTATTTTAGATTCCAAAAAAAAAAAAAAAAAAAAAAGAAGAAAAGAAAATTAAAGAAAAGAAAGAAAAGTACCCTTATGAGTATTTTGAAAACTGTAGCTGTCGCTCCAGACCTGAAACAACACACATCAACTATTTCAGTTATCTCTTGCAGTAGAGCAAACCACCCCAAAACCCAGTGACACTCCTGCGAACATAAGCTGGACCATGGAGTGAGGGGGAGGCAGGAAGTGATGCCTGGGCTGTTCTTATATTTATTGTTCATGATTCTGTGGGTCGGGGCTTGGTGGGGATGGCTCATCTCTGCTCCATGTGGTGTCAGCTGGGCCTGCGTGACTGGGGCTGGCAGGTCCCAGGTGGCCCTGGTCACATGCCTGGAGTGTTGGGCCTGGTTGTTGGTTGGGGTGCATAGTTTTCTCCATGTGGCCATCTCTTTCACATGTGCTCTCATTATTCAATAGTTTAGCCTGGGCTCCTCTGCCTTGTGGCTAGTTTCCAAGAGGATAAACACACTTCAAAGTCTTCTTAAGATCTAGGCATGGAAGTCCCACAGCACTGCCTGGATTCTCCCGGTCAAAGCAAGTCACAGGCAGAGCTGGCCAGAATCAAGAGGTAAGGAAACAGACTTTACCTCTTGATGCAGAAATGGCAAAGTCACAGTAGAAAAGGTTACATGGGACAGGAAGTGTTGTGGTGGGCATCTGTAGAAACAATTTACCCCATAAATAGAGTTTAAGATTTAAAAAAAAATTTTTTTAATGAGCTTAAAAACCATAGTAATTAGTGTAATAAAAATAACTAATACTATTCACCAGAGGAGTTTTTTTTTCTACTCTATCTGGCATTTTCACTTTCTGAATCGGCCCCAGTTTGCCTCTCATCCTCACTCTGCACCACATGAGGCCAGGACATCCTGAGTGCGCACAAGGAAAGAAGTCCTTGGCATGTCCTCTGCCAGCATTTCGTCATGAGCCTAACCCCCTGCTTCTTCCTCAGCCTATGGGTCGCCAGAGGCCCAGCCTCAGTTCTCTTCTTTTCGCTGGTTATTTTCTTTGCCTGTGGGATTTTATCTACTCCCATGGCTTCAATTGCCACCTAAACTCCGATGACTCCAACATTTTGTTTTTTATTTCTATTTATTTATTTAATTTTGAGACAGGGTGTTGCTCTGTTGCCCAGACTGGAGTTCAGTGCTTGGAGTACAGTGCTTGGCTCACTGCAGCCTCCACCTCCTGGACTCAAGCAATGCTCCTGCCTTGGTTTCCCAAGTAACTAGGACTACAGGTGTGCACCACTACACCTGGTTAATTTTTTGATATTTTGTAGCGACAGAGATCTCCCTATGTTGCCCAGGCTGGTCTCAATCTTTTCAGCTGGAGCAATCCTCCTGCAAAGTGCTGGGATTACAGGCATAAGCCATTGCACCCGGCTAAAATTTTAATCTCCAGCCTAGATCTTTCTCTGTAGGGCTCCAGACCTGAAATGTGGCATTTTCTTCCTTATACCACAGGTTACTACCTCTCTGTGGCCCCTTCGTATTTCATACAATGAATCAAGTCAGAATCCTGGCAGTTCTCAATACTACCGTCTTCCTCATGTCTACATCTAATCAATTACCAAATCCTGCTTGCTCCTGGCAACTCTATTCCATCCTCTCCAGATCTGCCACCATTTCTTAGTTTAGGCCAGCATCATCTTTGCTGCCTGCATTACTGAAAATGCCTTCTGAATGGCGACAGACCCTTACTCCTCTGGTCCATTCTCCATGCTGGGCCAGAATGAGCTTCCTATATCATCATCCCTGTTACAACAGTTCCCCATTGTCCTTAGGATGAAAGTTCCACTTCTACATTTCTTAGTATGGCATGCAAAGGCCCTTCATGTTCTGGGCTGCTTTCCTTAACAGCCTAAATTCCTCATCCTGCCTCTCAGATCTGTGATCCAGACAATTCAGAGCATTCTAAATCCCAAGGCTCTCTCTAGTCTCCACCTCCATCCCTTTACTCCTCCAGTTTATACATCAACTGGGAGAAGCCTTCCCTGACCCTTCCTAGGCCCCCACAGGCCCTCTTGTGCATACCCCTATCTTAACATTTGTCAGACTCTATAGTGATGGCTGGCTCTCCTATTTACTTCTTCCACTATACTGGTGGTTCCTTTGATACTAGAACGGTGTCATTTTTATGGTTGTTTCTCAGTGTTCAGCTAATGCCTGATATATGGTGAGGCAATAAATGGATGAATGGTGATAAGATCCATTGACTGCAAGGAACAAAGAGAAAATGGCTGGTGGGTACAAAATGTTCTAACCTTTGTAACTGACCTCAGAGATCTTTACATGTCAGCTCCCCTGTCACTTCCTTCATTATTCTGATCTAAGGAGAAACCAGTAGCATGAGCAGGAAGGGTCAGCATCTATCTGAAGTACTACTTACAACTGCCCAAGGACTTTCTTTCTTTTTTTTTGAGACAGAGTCTTGCCCTGTTGCCCAGGCTGGAGTGCAATGGGGTGATCTCTGTTCACTGCAACCTCCACCTCCTGGGTTCAAGTGATTCTCCTACCTCAGCCCCCTGAGTGGCTGGGATTACAGGTGCCCGCCAGCATGCCCAGCTAATTTTTGTATTTTTAACAGAGATGGGGTTTCACCATGTTGGCCAGGCTGGTCTCAAACTCCTGACCTCATGATCTGCCTGCCTTGGCCTTCCAAAGTGCTGGAATTACAGGTGTCAACCACTGCGTCTGGTCCAAAGGACTTTCTTTTACTCATGCTGCATTAATCTATTCTCACGCTGCTATAAAGAACTGCCCAAGACTGGTTAATTTGTAAAGGAAAGCAGTTTAATTGACTCACAGTCCGGCATGGCTGGGGAGGCCTCATGAAACTTACAATCATGGTGGAAAGGGAAGAGGCACATGGAATGCAAGCAAAAGCAGGGAAAACTACCTTATAAAACCATCAGATCTCATGAGAACTCACTCATGATCACAAGAACAGCATGGGGGAAACTGCCCCCATGATCCAGTCACCTCTCACCTGGTCTCCCCCTAGACAAGTGGGGATTATGGGGATTACAATTCAAGGTGAGATTTGGGTGGGGACACAGAGCCAAGCCCTATCCAAACCATATACACGTCCAAGATGATGGTTTTCCATGTCTGACCCTGCAATGACCCAAGTTAAGGGAAAGGCATAGAAGGACCCACACTTCCACGTGTTTGCACGCATCCTGTCTGTAACCCTGGTGGGTGGTCAGAGACAATCTACAATTGCTTTCTCCATTAAAAAAAAAAAAATCTTGAGGGCTTCATATAGAACAGATACTGGATCAAAAAGATGATTATAGTCTGGGCGTGGTGGCTCATGCCTGTAATCTAAGCACTGCCGGGCTGCTGAGCTGGCACCAAGGCAGGAGGATTGCTTGAGCCTAGGAGTTCAAGGGCAGCCTAGGCAACATAATGAGACCTAAGCTCTACAAATAGTCAAAAAAAAAAAAAAATCAGCCAAGGCTGGGCACAGTGGCTCATGCCTGTAATCCCACTTTGGGAGGCCAAGGCAGGTTGATCACTTGAGGTCAGGAGTTGAAGACCAGCCTGGCCAACATGTGAAATCCTATCTCTACAAAAAGTACAAAAATTAGCTGGGCAAGGTGGTGGGTGCCTGTAATCCCAGTTACTTGGTGGCTGAGGCAGGAGAATCACTTGAACTCAAGAGGCAGAAGTTGCAGTGAGCTGCAATCACACCACTGCACTCCAGCCTGGGCAACAGAGTGAAACTCTCTCTCAAAAAAAAAAAAAAAAAAAATCAGCCAAGTGCGGTAGCACACACCTGTAGTCTCAACTACTCAAAAGGCTGAGGTGGGAGGATCACTTGAACAGAGGAGGCTGAGGGTTCAGTGAACTGTTATCACCCCACTGCACTCCAGCCTGGGTGACAGAGCAAGACTCTGGTTCAAAAAAAAATTGGATGATTATACATGATCACCACCATCTTAGGAGTTCAGATCTAGGTGGAGCACGGGCAGGATTCAGTATTATAAAAAATGTTTCTTGCAAAATAACTGCTCCACTCCCAGCATGAAGGTGTGCACAGTGTACGCCGGGAGCAAAGGAGTACCATCAATTTATCCTGGAGTTACGAAGGAAGGCTTCAACAAGGTGACAGTGGTACAAATACCTTGAAAGCCAGGAAGGCAAAGGGGGCCTTCAGGGATACAAATGTACATTTCTTGTACGTGGCTTCCCCTTGTACTTTAAAGAAAATCCCTATTTCAAATCATGACCTATAACTTCCTCAGTAGTCTTTCTCCAGCTGCCTTACTTTCCAACCTCATCCCCTCCCACTCTCCCTGACACCCTCTTCTGCACCTCCAGCCATACTGCATCCCACGGGGCCAGCTCCTTCCTGCTGTAAGACTCTGCCTTAGCTGCTCACTCTACTTAGGTGCAGTTGCCCAGGATCCTCCTATCCTCTCATGAGGGTTTCAGCTTAAACAGCTCCTTGGAGAAGCTCTCCTCTATCTCATACCAAACCAGTTGCCCAATCACAATCATATCATCCTGTTACAATCTTGATGCACTGCAGGGAACTTACTTACCTTCACAGTACTTGTGAGTATGTGTATGTGATGTGTACTTTGTCTCCCCTGGCCTGTCTTGTTCACTGCTGTTGTCCCTGGAACGGTGCCTAGAACACATAGTAGATACTCAACAAACAGTTGTTGAATGGAGTGGATAAACTAACAGAGGCATAGGCAACAGTGTTTCCTGAATGAGGAAGTGGCGCTGAGACATGAAAATGCACTGTATGTTTAAAGAACAGCAAGTGGTTTGCTGTGGTTGTGGGCAAGGGTAAGTCCGGATGGGAGACGAGGTGGGGAGGGTTGGGAGAGTCCTACAGTTGGAGACGGACTTGACAGCTCAGAACTGAATGGCCTTTCATCTCCTGGCAACAGGAGCCATGGATCATTTTTAAGAAGAGAATGTTATGACTGGATCATGACTTTTAAAAAGCCATTCCAGTCACAGTGTGGGGTTTGGGCCGTGGAAAACAAGCTGGGGTGTAGGTGGAGGTTGGGTTGGGGGATTGCAGATTGTTTAATCTGAGCAAGACTTGATGACAGATTGATCTAGTGCAATACTTGGAGGGTAGAAATGGAAAGTGAGGACAGAGACATTTCTGACGCAAAACTGCTGGGTCCTGGGGACAGTTCAGATCCAGGGCTTTGAAAGAGAAGGTGAAGGCTGGAAGGAGATAAGGTGTGCACCCAGGAAGGGGTAGAAACAGCAATTTTAGTTTTGGATATGCTGAGTCTGAGGAGCCCAGGGAACATCTTTCTCTGAATCTCTAGGAATTGTGCCACTACCACACTGCTCCTCCTACCCCTTTTCTCTTTTCTTTCCTGTTTTGAATCACTCCCACAAGTCAAGACTGCTCCCTGCTTCTCTGCCCGCTGGGGAGCCAGGCCAGCAGGCCTCACATTCCTGAGGAAGGGACAGGGTTCTGGCCTGGAGGGTTTGGCAGAGGCCACCCCAGGGGAGGGCCCTGACAGGAAGGAAGGTAGGCCTGCCGGAGGGGCACACAGGAGTTTCCTCTCCTGCTGCAGTGTCCAGGGCCAGCTGCTCCAGCCCTCAGGCTGGGTCAACAGGATGGGACAGCTCAGGCGGAAGGAAGCTTGTGGGGAGGGACACCCGGCAGACAGAAGCAGGGACATGGGGTGGGGAGAGGCAGGAAGAACTGGGCTGCTGAGCTGGCGCCTCTCCAGCATACTCGGGAGGGGCGGTGACAGGAGGCCATTCTGTCCTCATCTCTGCAGCCCCCGGCCTCTCTGGTCCTGGCCGAGGGTATTATTACCATTACTATTGCTATTGTTCAATAGCCTGGGCCTTAGATACATTTAAAAAAAAAAAATTGGAAGATACGCATAGCATTGGCAGTTCCTAAAACAATTACTTCCCTTTTTATGCTTATTCTGTGATTATTGGGATATTAATGCTATTTGCATTACCAGCCTTTCAGTTACAGAGAGGTGAGTGCTCGCAGGAGGGACAGTGATTTTTGCCTTAAGTTCAGCCTGTTCAAAGAAGGTGAGATCTCTGATTTGCTATAAGCCCCGTTGTCACTGCCTTCCTCTCAACAACAGCTGCTGTGATCATGCACAAACGGCCAAAAGGGGGCAAATCCATGCAAAAGCAGAGCCACGGGCTTTCCTGATCAGAAGGCCCCAGCCCCAGCCCCAGCCCCAGCCCCAGCCCCAGCCCCGGGCGCAGCACGCAGGCGGCTTCCTTTCAGAAACCCAGCCAGCCTCCCACTGGCTGGAGCGGGTGGGTGGGGCGGTAGTGGTGGCGGTTTCAGGAGACGGCCAGCAAATCCACCTCCAGTCGTGCTCCAGTGGGAACCTGGAGACCCTAGGAAACCCCTCGCCACAAGCGGCTTCCAGGCAGGACGCTTCCAGAGGTCTTGATCCAGGCGTGGGGGTCAGGTGGGGGTCTACCTTTGAAACAGCTACAATTTAAACTTCAACTACACCGAGCTCAAACTCGATTCCGTAGCCGAGTGTCGGCGCCCAAGGGGGATAAAAACTCCGGTCTACGGCTCCCCACCACGCCCCCGGTCCCGTCCTCGGGGCTTCCAGGAGTCCTCACGCCATCCTCTGGGTTGCCCAGGAAGAAGGACGGGCGGGGCGGGCAGGCGCTGTGGGCGCTGCGGATGGGGAGGACGAGCCCGCGGCCCGGCGTGGGCGGGGGAGGGGCGCGCGAGCAGGTGTCAGCTCTGTGACAGGGTCCTCCGCCCCGCTCCCCGATGCTCCGCGAGGCAAAACCTAGCAAATGCTTCAGAAATGCAGCTCAGTTGGTCACCGGGTTCTGCTTCCTCGTCAGACGCGCAAGCGGATGGCGCTTCCAATGCAAATCTCTTGGCTCCCGCACCTTGGCTGGCAGCCGCCACCTCCCCCGCCTGCCCGGCGTCCCGCCCACTCCGTGGCGGGCAGAGCAGAGGCCCGGCGCGGAGGGACGGGGCGGAGCGGGCATTCCTCCCCACCCCACACGTGGGGCCGGCCCTCCGCAGTGCCTGGGCGCGCTGCCTTTGCCGCGCTTCCCCGCCCGCGGCACCGCCTCTCTAGGCCGGGGCGGGGGACGAGGGGCGAAGAGTGGGCGAGGGGCAGGGGGCATCACTGAATCAGGTGGCCGCTGGAGTTCCCCCGGGCAGGACCGAGGGAACACGCTGCCGGGGATTGTGTACACGCTCCACTGACACCAGCTTCACGCTGCCGGGCAGTCGCTGATCACGCGTGGCCCCGCGAGCCCATTGGCCAGCGCCTCACACACCTTTGCCGCTGATTGGCCAGCCTCAGGCTCCGCCTCCGCCCCCGCCCGCGGCGCGGGGCAGGCTGAGAGGCTACCTGAATGGGGAGGGGGCAGACGGCGCGGAGCGCGGCGGCGGTGGGAGCGGCGTCGAGAGTCTCCGGGCGCCCGTCTGTGGCCAGGCAGCCAGCAGCCTAGCAGCCAGTCAGCTCGCCGCCGGCGGCCAAGTAGCCAACCATGCTCAACTTCGGTGCCTCTCTCCAGCAGACTGCGGTAAGTCATTTGGGGATGCCCCTGTGCTTCCTCGCCTAGTCGTGTCTGGGGGACCAAAGGGGGCGCGAACCCGGAGCCCCTGACGTCAGCCACGCCTGAGAATCGGGGCTGCAGCGGAGTCTTGGGGAAGGAAGGGGCTTCCTGCCTGCAGACTATGGGCATTAGTGAGGGCGTGGGTGTTGGGGAGGGGGTCGAAGAGGGGAGCTGGGATCTGGAGACGGAGACAGGGATCTTGCTCTAGATGTACTGAGGAGGGGAAGGGGCAACTCCGCAGGGAGACCTGAGAGGGCAGGTGAGGAGGAGGGTGACTGGAGCGGGGAGGAGTGGGGAGGGGGCTGTCGCCCTGCAGCGAGGTTGGGGTGCGGGGTGGAAAGGGAGTCGTGGGAGGTACAAGGGGGCTACCCTGCACCTGGCGCCGGGGAGAGATGCCCGGTCTGGATCAGGAACGCAGCCAGGGTAGGAGGGGGCTGCTCGCAAACGCTCGGGAGGCGGGGTGTCCACAGGAGAGGCGAGTGGGCTACCATCCTGGGGGTCTGAACCCACACTTGGAAGACGGGGGCTGCTCAGCAGATAGCCCGGGGCTGGGGGAAGGGGCTCCCGGCGTCGGCGCGGGGGATGACATGAGGGCCAGCCGACCGCCTTGGGGGACGAGTTGCCCCCCCAGACGTCTGGAGAGGGACTCTCAGCGCTGGGGCAGGTGGCCGCCTTCTGACGACTCCTTGGAAGAAGCGGGGAGCCGCCTCGGGGGCGGGAGGGTGGGAAGCGGGACCCAGCAGCTGGGGCGGGAAAGTGGGCGGGGGGAGCTGGGCTGCGAGACGCGGGGGCCGCGCGTCTGGAGCCGGGGCCTGTGGGGGCTGCACGTCTGGGAACCCGTAGAGACGCGCGGCGGGAGGGGGCCGGAGCTGCCGGAAGTCACGGGGAGGGGGCGCCGCGTTTGCAGGGAGAGACGGGGTGGTCTGAGGTCCGGTGGGCGGGAAGCGCCGAGGACTCTGCCGGGTCCCCGGGGGCTGCCGGCGGGAGGAGGGCGGCGGCCGGGTTTTCCGCGGGGACCCGGCTCCTCCTCCCGCAGCTGAGGCAGAGGCTGGCGGGGCCGGGAGCGGGTGCGCCCGGGGAGCTTCTCGTCCCCGAGTGACCCAGCCCCGGCCTCCGCCAGGGGCGGGAGCGAGGCCCGGCCCCGCTGTCGGTTCCTAAGGGAACGGCAGCTCGCGGGGAGCTGGAAGGGGCGGGCGCCTCCCGGAGCCTGGCGCCCGCGGCCCCGCCCCTCCCCGCGGGCCCGGCGCGCACGGCCGGGCGGTTGGCGGCGGCGCCCGCGGCCCCTCCCCCAGGCTGGGCGCGGACGGGGGCCAGCGGGCTCAGGAAGTAGGGGAAAGGTGACGGCGCGGCAATTCCCAGTTCACGTTTCCTGCGCCGCCCGGAGCAGCCGCTGATCACGCTTTGTTCACATGCCTCGCCCCCACCTCCCCCACGCCCCCTCCCCCGGCCGCACAGCCAATCCGGGCCCTGGCCGCCGAGCCGGCCGGCCAATGGCGGGGGCAGGGGCGCGGGGACGTGCGAGCGGCGAGGAATGTTCCCAGTGACTCACCCGCGAGCCTCATTGAGGTTAGGGCGGCCCCATCCGTCGGTCACCGCCAGCAAGGATCTCCCCCGCCGTCCGCCCCCGCCCCTCGTCTGCCTCCCCCGCCCGCGCCTCCGCCCTCGCTTCCCTTTCCTGCTTCGCGCCCCACTCCCTTTCCTCCCCTCCCTGTTTCCCTTCCTGTCCTTCCCAGCTCACGCTCTCCTTCTCTGCCGCCTGCCTTTTTTTCCTTTCTTTGCATTGGCGTCTTGGGGCTGTCACAAGCGCGCTGTCCATTGCAGCTTACATAAAGGCGGGCGCGATTATGCAATTGCATTGTTAGCGATATTTCAAGAGCAGTGGCTCGTTTTCTTAGGATTTCAACACGGAGGCATCATGCATTTTTGAAAAACTGGTATTGAGAATAATACCTTGCAACGTGTAAAGAATGTTTTTTTGGTATTTTTACACAATTTCTACTTTGACCAAACGAGACTGGACATTTTTTTTTTAAACGGAAAATAGAAGTAGTGGGTAGTACCATTTTTTAAAGTGTAGTAAAAAGAACTTTAATGTGAAACATTAGGTAGGAGTTCTACAAATAAGTGCAAAGCATGTGCTGTTACTTTGTCATTAAACAGCACATTTTAATTATTTCAATAATTAAAAGAGATTCTACTTTGATCATGCTGAATCTTTAAAGTCGGTTTTTGCAAATTCCCAGTCGAATATTATTACATTTTTGATTATCCAGTTTTTAGTAGTATTGCATTAGCTAAGTTGTAGGTAAGCATGGCAAACCGTTGTGTCAAGTAGGTTCAGTAAAAGGGAGCACAAATATGAAGAGGTTGAAAGTTGATTAAAATAAGCAGTAGAATTTTTTCTACATGTTTCATTTGATCTTTCTTTACCATAATGAAATTATCAAATAATTTTAGATCTTAATACAATTTCAACTTGAAAGATAGCCTAAAAGATCCCTTATTTTTAAATTTTTATCCCAAAGTGCAAAGTGACTTTCCAAAGGTGAGACCCAACAACACATCCATAACAACACGCCAGAGCTTTACTACATTTTGTCTTTATTAGAAGATTTTGGCTCTTTTTTTCTATCAGGAATTTGTACCTCAAAAGACCTCATACCATACCTGTCATATTTTAAAAGATAAATTTTTTGCAGCACTCTCCCTTAGTTATTTTGTATGACTCTAGTTGCAGGTACCTACTCTGGAAAGTCTATATAAAACTTTTTTTTCTTCATAGCCAGATACTTCTTTTTGCATCACAAATGCATTGATAATCTTAGTCCCTTTAGCGGTAATAGGTGTGTCTCTCTCCCATGAACAGATATCAGTGTTAAAGCCTAAGTGTTGGAGAAAGAATGAGGAAGACTTTATTGCCACTACTGTGAGGTTTGAGTTACCTACCTCCCAAGTGTAGCTCAATTTCTTACCAGAGTAGGGGTGAGAAGAAAATTATTTCTGATTTTAACTTGGAAAGTTGTGTGAGTTGTAAAAACAAGAATATTTGCTCATTTCTCTGTGTGTCATTTGGATGACAAAAAAATATGCTTATAAGCTTTCCTCTTTTGTTTTTATAGGAGGAAAGAATGGAAATGATTTGTGAAAGATCAAAAGAGAGTATGTATTCCTGGAACAAAACTGCAGAGAAAAGTGATTTTGAAGCTGTAGAAGCACTTATGTCAATGAGCTGCAGTTGGAAGTCTGATTTTAAGAAATATGTGGAAAACAGACCTGTTACACCAGTATCTGATTTGTCAGAGGAAGAGAATCTGCTTCCGGGAACACCTGATTTTCATACAATCCCAGCATTTGTAAGTATTTGTTGTTTTTAACATAGATGTAAATTATAGAATTTCTTAAAATTTACCTAATGGACCATAGATTTCTTATGCTTGTGTATTTCCCTTTTCTTTAGTGTTTGACTCCACCTTACAGTCCTTCTGACTTTGAACCCTCTCAAGTGTCAAATCTGATGGCACCAGCGCCATCTACTGTACACTTCAAGTCACTCTCAGATACTGCCAAGCCTCACATTGCTGCACCTTTCAAAGAAGAAGAAAAGAGCCCAGTATCTGCCCCCAAACTCCCCAAAGCTCAGGCAACAAGTGTGATTCGTCATACAGCTGATGCCCAGCTATGTAACCACCAGTCCTGCCCAGTGAAAGCAGCGAGCATCCTCAACTATCAGGACAATTCCTTTAGAAGAAGAACCCACCTAAATGTTGAGACTGCAAGAAAGAACATACCATGTGCTGCTGTGTCACCAAACAGATCCAAGTGTGAGAAAAACACAGTGGCAGATGCTGATGAGAAAGCAAGCGCTGCACTTTATGACTTTTCCGTGCCTTCCTCAGAGACGGTCATCTGCAGGTCTCAGCCAGCCCCCGTGTCCCCACAGCAGAAGTCAGTGTTGGTCTCTCCACCTGCAGTATCTGCAGGGGGAGTGCCACCTATGCCGGTCATCTGCCAGATGGTTCCCCTTCCTGCCAACAACCCTGTTGTGACAACAGTGGTTCCCAGCACTCCTCCCAGCCAGCCACCAGCCGTTTGCCCCCCTGTTGTGTTCATGGGCACACAAGTCCCCAAAGGCGCAGTCATGTTTGTGGTACCCCAGCCCGTTGTGCAGAGCTCAAAGCCTCCGGTGGTAAGCCCAAATGGCACCAGACTCTCTCCCATTGCCCCTGCTCCTGGGTTTTCGCCTTCAGCAGCAAAAGTCACTCCTCAGATTGACTCATCAAGGATAAGAAGTCACATCTGTAGCCACCCAGGATGCGGCAAGACGTACTTTAAAAGTTCCCATCTGAAGGCCCACACGAGAACGCACACAGGTACCAGCTGCTTCTTATTTATGTCTTTAATGTTTAAATGAAGACGTTTTGGCTGTGATCACACATGCAAACCCAGCATGATAATGAAGAACTTGCCCTAGCAGGTTTAGCAGATGGTATTTACCAGTGCAAGGTCCTCCAAAAGGCTTTATTTATTGGAGGCCAGTCACCAGTGCCATAATCCCTGCACTTTGGGAGACCAAGGTGGGAGGATTGTTTGAGTACAGGAGTTCAAGACCAGCCTGTGCAATATAGTGAGACCTGATCTCTACAAATAATTTAAAAGTAACTAAGTATGTAAATAAACACTTTATCAGGGTGCTTTCGTTTCTCAACAATTCTGTAGATGTCTGAGTAGTTACTTTATAATTAAGATATCTTTAAAGCCTTTGAATCATAGTTGAAGTCAGGAAGTCTTTTCATGTTTGGCTTTTTTGAGGGATGAGGTCTTGTTCTGTTGCCCAGGCTGGTCTCAACAAACTTCTGGGCTTAAGCCATCCTCCTGCTCCAGCCTTCTGAGTAGCTGGGACTGCAGGTGCATACTACCCCACCCAGCTGCCTTATTTCATGAGGGGTAGATTTTTGTAAGTGTGATCAAGGGACAAGTTGAAATTGGAGCAATAAACATCTCATATTCATTTGACAGTTTATTATATTAGCTTTTGTTATTTAAAATGCATCTCATATACTTTTAGATAAAAGTGAACATATAATTTACAGCAGTCTTATGCATAACAATGATTTGTATTTCTTTGTTTTAGGAGAAAAGCCTTTCAGCTGTAGCTGGAAAGGTTGTGAGAGGAGGTTTGCCCGTTCTGATGAACTGTCCAGACACAGGCGAACCCACACGGGTGAGAAGAAATTTGCATGCCCCATGTGTGACCGGCGGTTCATGAGGAGTGACCATTTGACCAAGCATGCCCGGCGCCATCTATCAGCCAAGAAGCTACCAAACTGGCAGATGGAAGTGAGCAAGTTAAACGACATTGCTCTGCCTCCAGTGCCTGCTCCCACACAGTGACCCACTGGAAAGTGAAGAGTCAGAACTAACTTTGGTCTCAGCAGAGCCAGTGGTGATGTAAAAATGCTTCCACTGCAAGTCTGTGGCCCCCAACGTGGGCTTAAATCAGAAGCCCCACAGCCTGGCGTGAAGGCCCAGCCTGGGTTAGGTGTCAAAAAGGGCTTTGGCCACAGGCAAGTCACAGAATGGCAGGTTTCATTTCTTATCACATAAGAGAGACGAGAGAGCTTTTATTCCTTTGAATATTTTTTGAAGGTTTCAGATGAGGTCAACACAGGTAGCACAGATTTTGAATTTGTGTGCACATTTGTTACTTTACTTTTGCTGTTTATACTTAAGACCAACTTTTCAATGTGATTCTTCTGAAGCACTGGTTTCAAGAATATGGAGGCTGGAAATAAACATTACGGTACAGAGATGGAGATGTAAAATCAGTTTGTATTATTACAAATATTGTCATCTTTTTCTAGAGTTATCTCCTTTATTATTCCTAGTCTTTCCAGTCAACATCGTGGATGTAGTGATTAAATATATCTAGAACTATCATTTTTACACTATTGTGAATATTTGGAATTAAATGGCTGTATATTGCTAAGAGGGCCCAAAGAATTGGAATCCTCCTTAATTTAATTGATTTGAAGCATAGCTGCAATTTGTTTTTGCATTTTTGTTTTGAAAGTTTAACAAATGACTGTATCTAGGCATTTCATTATGCTTTGAACTTTAGTTTGCCTGCAGTTTCTTGTGTAGATTCGAAAATTGTATACCAATGTGTTTTCTGTAGACTCTTAAGATACACTGCACTTTGTTTAGAAAAAAAATCTGAAGATGAAAATATATATTATAAAGAAGGGATATTAAGAATTTTAGATAACTTCCTGAAAAAGATGGCTTATGTCATCAGTAAAGTACCCTTATGAGGATATGTGTGCTTTATTGAATTAGAAAACTAGTGACCATTATTCACAGGTGGACAAATGTTGTCCTGTTAATTTATAGAAGTTTTTTGGGGATGTGGAGGTAGGTGGGCAGAAAAATTATTATTAGAACATTCACTTTTGTTAACAGTATTTCTCTTTTATTCTGTTATATAGTGGATGATATACACAGTGGCAAAACAAAAATAAATTGTTTAAAATATACAGTGAAAAATGTCACTGTATCTTCCCATTTAACATTGTTTTTGTATATTGGATGTAGATTTCTGACATCAAAACTCGGACCCTTGGAAAACAAAAGTTTTCTTTTAATTAAAAAAAATCCTTGTGACTTACAATTTGCACATTATTTTGTTGTACTTTATATCTTGTTTACAATAAAGAATTTCCTTTGGTATATAGAATTGGTCCTTGCATTTCTTAAAAACCATTCTCTCACCTTGACACTGATCACTTATATTATCCAAGGACTTTGTGTCTGAATTTCTCTAAGGGCCTCATTCGAATTTAGAACAGCAGGAGTAAGTCTTTAACATGAATCAATTCAGAGAGTATACGATGTGAGACCAAATATCTATTTGGTGAGGTAATATGTGAACCAGCCAGTTCTAAGAAACAACATTCAATTTTTTTTTTTTTGAGACAGAGTCTCACTCCGTCACTAGGCGCCAGGCTGGAGTGCAGTGGCGCGACCTCGGCTCACTGCAACCTCCGCCACCCGGGTTCAAGCAATTCTCCTGCCTCAGCCTCCCAAGTAGCTGGGACTACAGGCGTGCGCCACCACGCCCAGCTAATTTTTTTGTATTTTTAGTAGGGACAGGGTTTCATCGTGTTGACCAGGATGGTCTCGATCTCTTGACCTCGTGATCCACCCGCCTCGGCCTCCCAAAGTGCTGGGATTACAGGTGTGAGCCACCGCACCCGGCTAACATTTAATTTTTAAACATTTTTATTTTTCAAGACATAGTTTCACTCTGTCGCCCAGGCTGGAGTACAGTGGCATGGTCTCAGCTCACTGCAACCTCTGCCGCCAAGGTTCAAGCAATTCTACCTCAGCCTCCAGAGTAGCTGGGATTACAGGAGTGCACCACCATGCCCAGCTAATTTTTGTATTAGTAGAAATGGTGTTTCTCCACGTTGGCCAGGCTGATCTCTAACTTCTGACCTCAAGTGATCTGCCTGTCTTGGCCTGTGAAAGTGCTAATTTTTAAACATTCTTGAATATTTTGGTGATTTGGGATTGAAAAATAGTCCCAGCTCTCAGCAAAATCTTGTTAAGTGTAGTATTCAAGTTAAAGGGAACACCAAAGTGAATAATTAAAAGTAATGAAACTACTGTGGTAAACGAAAAGAAGGCTGACTTATTAAATAGTGCATAAATTGCTCACCTCTAGAAGTTAACTCAATTGAGTGATAACCTTAAACGCAGTAAACATTGGTACTTAAGCTGCATGAAAAGCAATCCACCTCTGAAGAGAAACACTTGTTAGTCACTCATCAGTAGAAAGAACTAAGGGCTGTAAATGCTACTTGGTGTATAGAGTATAATTTTGTAGATTACTATTTTAGCTTGCACTGAAATCTCCTCGTGGTCAGGAGAACATTTTCCGTAATGCCCAACTTAACCAGTGACTAGAGTCTGCCTCACTGTTGAACAAACACCATGGTAAGGGGCCGTGAACTCACTTGGCACCAGTTGTAGGACAAGTGTCTCGGGACATCTGAGCACCTGTTGCTACTTTTCTTGGAAAATTAATACCACATAAGTATGACACAGCTGCTGGAGAGAAGCTTTGCCATGCTGGCCTCTGGTGTAGCTGTGGTGTCGGGAACCTGGACCATCTTCCCCTGAGCTCTTCATGGTGACAGGTCTCCAGAAGTGGGAATGGAGGAAGATGGCTGACATATTCTCTGCCTACCCAAACGCCCAGTTCCTTGTAATGATGTGGCCAGTGAAACTGTGCCACCTGTTGGCTGTGTTCGTCACAGTCCTAGTTGGTATCTGAGATCTTTCCTTAGGAATCTTGCAAAGAGAGTTATATTTTTGAGTTGAATGTCGAAGCAGGATCTAATTTTTTTTTTTTTTTTTTTTGAGACAGAGTCTCACTCTGTTGCCCGGGCTGGAGTGCAGTGGCGCAATCTCGGCTCACTGCAACCTCTGTTTCCTGGGTTCAAGTGATTCTCCTGCCTCAGCCTTCCTGAGTAGCTGGGATTACAGGCAACCACCACCACACCCAGCTAATTTTTTTTTGAATTTTTAGTAAAGACTGGCCATGTTGGCCAGGCTGGTCTTGAACTTCTGACCCCAGGTGATCTGCCCACCTCAGCCTCCCAAAGTGCTGGGATTACAGGCTTGAGCCACTGCACCCAGCCGCAGGCTCTGATCTTGATGAAAAAGTTGCCCCAAGACAAGTATACATGTAGCATATTATGATGTGATTTTAGTGTATATTTAGCACTTCCATTTTGATTGTTTCTAGTCTGACTTGTATGTCAAGATGAACCGTAGGAAACTGCTGATATTCAGCTGTCTTTTCATAGTTCTTTTTACATAATTTTAAACTTAAACTTGTAAAAATGGAGTTCCTCCTGTGTACCCTCATCCAGCTTCTTATGATAACACCTTATATAGTTTTAGAACATTTATCAAAACCAGGAAATTAAACTTGGTACAATATTGTAAAGTTTTCATAAGGATACTAAAATGGAGAAAAGTTGAAGCAGAAACAGCTTATTTACTAACTTAATTTTTCACTAGCTTTTCTACTTCTTTCTATTTATTACATAACCTAATCCATGATCTCAAATTGCATTTAGTTGTCATGTCTCCCCTCCAGTCTGTAGTAGTTCCTCAGTCTTGTCATTTGAACATTACTTGTCAGTTACTTTGCAGAATGTCCCTTAATGTGGGTTTTTCTGATGTTTATTCCTGATTAGATTGAGGCTATGGGGTATGTGGGAAAGATGCCCCAGAGTGATAATGCCCTTCTCAGCACATCTTACCTAAGAACACATGGTGTCCATATGCATTACTGGTGATGCTAACCTCACTTACTTGGCTAAGATGATATCTGCTGGAATTTTCCACTGTAAACTTACCATGTTTCTCTTTACAATTATTAAATATGCAGAGGGACATACTTTAAGACTATGCAAATAAACTATTTCTGCTTACACTTTTCCCCATTTATTTTAACATCCTGATAGAAATCTTGCTTGGGGCAATTATTACTGTGATATGCTAATTCCCTCATTATTTATTAAATTGGAATTCTGTAAGAAAGAGTTGTTTCTTCTCCTCCATTCAGTTTTTTTAAATGTCAGCATGGACTTAAATATTTATGGCATTCTTTGAGTTCTAACACTACACTTAATTATTTTGTGACTCAGTTGTTCCATCTTTGACCCTTGTTAGCTCTTTCAGTATTCAACCATTTTTAATAAATAAAGATGAAGATTTTACATGGTTCAGCCTATCATTTCTCACTGGAACGAGAGCTGTTTGGTATTATGATGACTTTTTAAAAGTGTTTTCTACCTGCATTGCTGCCACCCTGTCTAATCCAGCATCTCTCAGTCATTTGAAAATGCAAACCTGATCATGTCACTTCTCTGTTTAAAACACTTCAGAAATTTCCCAGTGCTCTCAAAGTCTAGTGTTATAGCATGCTCTAGAACAGGGCTGTCTAACAGAAATATAATGTGAGTCATATGGAATTTCAAATTTTCTAGTAGCCACATCAAAAAAGTAAAAAAGAAAAAGTTCATATTTAAATTTAAAATTTTTTTAAAAAACATTTAATTGAATGTTGGTGGTAATCTTTGAAATCTAGTCTAGTCTCAGTAGGGGCTAGCCTCATTCCAAGTGCTCCGTAGCCACAGGTGGGGCTGCTGCAGTCTGCGCAGGTCTAGAAGACCCTGTACCTTTAGGCTTCTACCAACCTCCCACCACACCACTTTCCATCTTACACTCTACACTGTGTCTGAGCTCCGAGCCTTCCTGTGTGCTATGCCTTCTGCTGGGAATGTTTTCCCTGCCCGCTCCACCCTTTTTTTTTTTTTTTTTGAGACAGAGTCTCACTGTCGCCCAGCCTGGAGTGCAATGGCGTGATCTCAGTTCACTGGAACCTCTGCCTCCCAGGTTCAAGTGATTCTCCTGTCTCAGCCTCCTGAGTAGCTGGGATTACAGGTGCTCACCACCACATGCGGCTTATTTTTGTGTTTTTAGTAGAGATGGGGTTTCACCATGTTGGCCAGGCTGGTCTCAAACTCCTGACCTCAGGTGATCCACCCACCTCAGCCTCCCAAAGTGCTGGGATTGTGGGTGTGAGCCACTGGGCCCCGCCTTCCCTGCCCTTTTACCTTGACATTTGCACTATCATAATAATAATTATTACCCTTTACTTAAAGTCTTTTTCACTTGTCTATAAAACTTCATAAGGACAGCACCCTGTGCGTCTGGCTCACCCCTACATGTGCGTCTAACACAGTCCCTGACACATAGCAAAAGGCTTAACACTTTCACCAAACTGAAAGTGGAGTCTTGAAGAGCCCTCTGCACTTTTAGGGAGGGAGAACAACTAGGAAGTTGTTACATAATGTGCAGGATATAGATAAAGGAGACGAGAAGCTGAAGACTGCCTTTTTCTTGTTCCCATCATTCTTTGCTAGTGCTGGAGGGACCATTTACTTCACCTTCCAAACTCTTAAAGAGTCTCATGGCATTTGAATTTTCTTTATTGCATTTTTAAGCAGTCAGGGAAGAGACCTGATCAAGAAAGACGTACATAAGTCTCACTAAGGCCCTTCGTGTCAGTCTAATGCTTCAACCTGGAAGGGCCAGCAAATGTTGGTTTGGCTCTTACCCTACCCTTTCTCTTTAGAAGACTTTCAGAATAAGGCGGCAACAGAGATGGAGACTTTTATCAAGAACACTGGACATCAGCAAAGCCCTGGAACCAGACAAGATCTTCTGGGTGACACCTTAAGGGAATTTTGTTCTGATTCCTTAATCCAGTCCTGGCATTTTGCTGACCAACTTAAGCAGAGCCTGAGAAATGATAGAGTTCATTCTCAAAGAGCACCGCCTCTAATTTTTCACACAGGTAACTGTGCCCTGGAGGTGTCAGTATCAGGGAAAGAATACTGATCAAATTAAAATATCTGGTATTTTAGGGTTCTCCCAGAGAACTAGAACTAATAAAACAAACAGAACATATATATACATATGTTTTCTGTATATGAAATTGAATAAAAGGAATCGGGTCATGTGATCATGGGGACTAACAAGTCCCAAAATCAGCATTCAGCCGGCTAGAGACCCAGGAGAACCAATAGTGTAGTTCCCGTCCAAATTCCAGCAGGTTCAAGAACCAGGAAGAGTTTATGTTTCATCTGAGTCCAAAGGCTGGAAAAAAAATGAAGCCCCGGTTTGAAAGCAGGCAGGCAGCAAGGGTTCCTCTTACTTAGTCTTTTGCTCCATTCAGGCCTTCAACTGATTGGATGAGACCCATCCCCATTGGGGAGGGCAATCTGCTGGACTCAGTCCACCAATCCACATGTTCATGTCCTCCAGAAACACCCTCTCACACACACCCAGAATGTTTGACCACATATATGGGCATCCTGTGGCCCAGTCGAGATGTCACATAAAATTAACCACCATAGACCAGGTGGCTCACACTTGTAATCCCAGCACTTTTGGAGACCAAGGCAGGAGGACTGCTTGAGCCCAAGGAGCTCAAGACCAGCCTGGGCAACATAGGAACACCCCATCTGGACAAAAAGAAGAAAAAAAATCAGCCAGGCATTACCATCACATTGGGGATTAAGTAAAAATAAATACATGCATACATAAAAATAAAAATAAAAAATAAACAATTAGCCAGGCACAGTGTAGTCCTAGCTACTTAGAGGCTGAGGTAGGAGGGCCACTTGAGCCCGGGAGGCTGCCGAGCTGTGACGGTGTCACCACTCCAGCTTGGGTGACAGAGTGAGACCCTGTCTCGAACAGAAACAAACAGAACACCACACCTGGGTTCTAGTCCTGGTTACACTGAGAACTAGTTTATTCCTTAAGAAACTTGCTTTATCATTCTGGATCTGTGTCTGGCTTTAAAAATGAGGCTAAATGCACCTGCCCTATTCAGCCCATCAAGCTACTGACAAGTTCAAATAAGGTTTTGTACACAAAAGCCCCTGGAAAGTATAATGCATTCGATGTTTATGGCACCATCACAGCACCGTGCCTGGGAACACGCTAGCAGTAGACGCTTTAGAATGCCCACTGAGGGTGGCTGCCGATTCTGAAAAAGGGAAGCCCCCTAGAACTGGATGATTACAGAATTTTGATACCCACATTTCTACCTACATATGCAATTATTTGGGTGACCCATTTACAGTAAACCTCATTGCAACAAAGCCAATCTAATGGGAAGAAAAGCACAAAGCTGGAAACCATGGCCATTTGCTGAGCAAAGCCGGAGCATGGGTACTCATCACTTCATTAGAAAGCACACATTTGGGTACAGTTACCATAAAACCTTCCAATGTATGAACTGAATTCGTCAGTTTACCAAGATCCCTTTGTTCTCTTTATAACGATCCCAGCCTGAAGGAATTCTCCGAGTCTGAATTTAGCTCACTCGTGATAAAGTGCCCAGTCTCAGAAGCCCCATCAAGCATGGGCTAAAAATGATACAAAGTTATGCTAGAGCTCTAGGAGTTCAAAATTCCAAGGGAATGAGGATCAGCATGAGTGACAAAAACATCTCTGCCCCCAGGAAATCATCAGGTCACACCTGTGCCAGGTCTGCCCAAATAATATGGTCTCAAATTGATCGACAGGATTCCAAGGAAGCACAGCTCTCTCATCTTTGGCTTGTTCTAACGGAAGGAATAAAACTAAATGGAGCCGTCTGTTGTTTTAAGCTTCCCCTGCCAGTTGGCATCCTGATCTTGACAGGGATTAGAAATTCATGGCTCTCTACTCAGTGGATGCCAGCAATCCCTGCATGACCTTGATTGACAGCTTGGCAGTGAGATGCTGAAAAGGAGAAAATCCCTCAAAATATAAAAAGGTGATACCTTATCTTTCTTTTATTTTCTTGGAAGAATTTAATTTTTAATTCTAAATTTAAATTCTAAATTGGAGGCATAGCCTGGGTTTAGGAAAATCTGTATAAAATTCTGAGAAGAAAAGTTAAGAAACACGTGAAGTGAAGCAGCAATGACCCAGGCTTTGGTAGAAGCGGTTTCCTATTTATCTGATTAGGCTATGTGAACCTTGAATACCAGTTTCAAAAAGGCAGCTTTTTAGTTTGCACAATCTCATTGAAAAGATAAATATGAGCACTGAGTGTTTATTGCCACTAGACAAAGTAAAACAGTGCGGCCTTGTGAAAAGAAGCTTCTCCTGGGGTCATGGGGCCATCATGCTGGTATCACTTCTATGCTGGCTACAAATGTAAGGTAAGTAAGCGATTTAACTATTTCACAGCTTTGTTTCAGTATCTATACAATAAGGGTTATAATGCTCATCTAATCTGTTTCTCAAGATAGAATCAGGCTTGAAAACCATGTGTGTGTGTTGCAGGGGTGCTGGCAGTGGAGGGAGGGGTCAAACACTAAGAGGGCTACCCAAATATCAGTGGTGGGTATTGCAACTCAGATCGATTATTAAGACAGAAAAGGCTCCTATAGGTGGGGCAGCAATCTGACGTCAGTATAGAAAATTTGGTCCCTGTTAGGTAGGAACGTCAAATTCCAAATGTTCACAAAATTGGGATGAAGAATGAAGCCGCTCACTTCCAAGATGGCACCCAGTGATTTTCTTCTCGGATATTCACATCCTCATGTAGTGTCTGCTCACTCTGACTAGAGTTGATCTATGTGACCAGTAAGATGGTGGAGAAATGATGGTGTGTAATTTCCAAGACTCCTCATAAAAGATATTACTGTTTCCGGCATGATCTCTCTTGGATCACTCAGTCTGAGGGAAGCCAGCTGCCATGTTGTGAGGATGCAGGTCTATGTGGAGGTCTACATGCTGAGAACTACACCTTTTGCCAACAGCTACCACCATGATGCCAACCAAATGAGAGGGCTACCTGGAAGTAGATCTTCCAGCCTCAGTCAGGCTTTCAGATGATGGCAGCCCTCACTGATATCTTGACTGTAACCTCTGACAACCCTGAGCCAGAACAACGTAGCTAAGCCATCCCAGATTCTTGACCTATAAACTGTGATAGATAATAAATGTATATAATTATCTTAAGTCACTACATTTTGGGATAATTTGCTAAGACAGATTTAGTAATGGATAATACAAGCAGTGAAGTATTTCTACAGAGTAGGCAGTCAGACCCCAAAGTCCTGAAATAAAGACGATGTTCAGTTTAGTCCAGTTTCCATGCTGACTTTAGCTCTTTAATTGGACAATATATTTTGGGAAGTAGCAAGACAGAGGAACAATGAACATACAGGTTCTAGAGATTTCTACAATTGGGACAATAGTATCGAAATGTCTAAGCTTTGATCACGTTTTTCTAAAATAGAAGAATGTCTGGTATACTGGTCGTATGAGTTTGCTAGGGCTGCCATAACAAAGAGCCAATGACTGGGTAGGTTAAACAACAGGAATTTATTTCCTCACAGTTCCAGATGCTAGAAGACCAAGATCAAGGTGTCAGCAGGATTGGTTTCTCCTGAGGCCTCTTTCCTTGGCTTGTGGATGGCCATCTGCTCCCTGAGTCTCCACATGGTTTTCCTCCTACGTCTGTGCCCTAATCTCTTCTTTTAGCAATATCAGTTATATTGAATTAGAGCCTGTTCCATTGAACTCATTACCCTCAACTAACTCTTTTAAAACCTATTTGTAAATACAGTCACATTCTGAGGTACTGGGGTTAGGACTTTAACATATGAATTTTGGGAAGGACCGTAGCATTGGTCAACATGTCAGTCTATATTATTCCATGATAAGACACCACCAGCAGTATATTTTCCCTTCCTTCCTTCCCTCCTTCATCCCTCCCTCCCTCCTTCATCCCTTTCTCCCTTCCTTCCTCTCTCCCTCCCTCCCTTCCTTCCTTCTTTTTTCCCTCCTTCCTTCCCTCCTCTCCCTCCCTCCCTTCTCTCCATCCTTCCTCCCTCCCTCACTCCCTCCTTCCCTACTTCCTTCTGTCCCTCCTTCCCTCCCTTTCTCCCTGCCTCCCTCCTTTCTTCCTCCCTTCCTTCCCTCTTTCTTTCCTTCCTTCCTCCCTCCTTCCCTCCCTCCTTCCTTCTTTCCTCCCTCTCTCCCTCCCTTTCTCTCTTCCTTCCCTCCTTCCTTCCTTCTTTCTTCCTTCCTTCCTTGTTTCCTTCCTTTCTTCTTCCTTCCTTCTTTCTTCCCTTCCTCCCTTCCTTCCTTCTTCCCTTCCTCCCTTCCTTCCTTCTTCCTTCCCTCCTTCGTTCCTTTTTCCCTTCTTCTTTCCCTTCCTCTCTTCCTTCCTTCCCTTCCCTTCCCTTCCCCTCCCCTCCCCTCCCCTCCCCTCCCCCTTCCTTCCCTTCTTTCATTTTGTTTCTTTTTTTCTTTTTTTGAGACAGGGTCTTAATCTGTCACCCAGGCTGGAGTGTCGTGGTGCCATTAGGGCTCATTGCGGCCTCAACCTCTACAAGCTCAGGTGATCCTCCCATCTCAACCTCTGAGTAGCTGGGACCCTGAATGCACACCACCAATTCAGGTTAATTTTTGTATTTTTGTAGAGATGGATTTTCACCATGTTGCCCAGGCTGATCTTGAACTCCCGAGCTCAAATGATCTGCCCACCTCAGCCTTCCAAAGTGCTGGGATTAAAAATGTGCGCCACCACGCCTGCCCACCAACAGCAGTATTTTCTAAACTGGTCTGAAGTTCCTGTTTCTAGCATCTAGTAAATTTCCTAGAGAGCTGAGTGCTCCCACATCCTTAACCCATGTCACAAAGGGACATTATGCCCAATGCAAAGTGCTATTCCCAGCCAATAGGAAGACATATTTTTCAACTATGCACTGACATATTTCTTAGGCATGGAATATTCTTTATCCTTAATAAAGTTTTCCTTCATTACATGCTTACAAGCATTATTTGTGACAATCCATTTTTTTCTCTAATTATCCCCAAAGTGAGTTGTCCTTCCTTGGACATAAATCAGATTCAGAATCCTCTCTCTGATTCCCAACAATATCATTAGTCATGATGGTCTTTTTTAAAATCCATGTTTAGATTTGTTCACTTTCATTTTTCTAAGAGATTATATATTTTCTTCCCAAATTCAAATTTAGTTCAACCAGGAACACTCAGTCGAGGCTCTTGCCAGCCTTGCTGGTTAGAGTTATGGCCTGGCCATGAGGCCTTCTGATACCATTCAGCACACCCATTCCATTCTTTGCCAGTGTGGTTCTAATAACAATGATTTTAAAACAGAAAGGGGGCCTAGGTCTCCATCCCTATAGAAGTCATAAGGCTGAGTTCATCAAATATTTCAGACTCTTTAGCCAGGCGTGGTGGTGCACGCCTGTAATCCCAGCTACTTGGGAAGCTGAAG
Source organism: Alouatta palliata (assembly GCA_004027835.1). Taxonomy (NCBI): domain Eukaryota; kingdom Metazoa; phylum Chordata; class Mammalia; order Primates; family Atelidae; genus Alouatta; species Alouatta palliata. Next base: position 82,798 of record PVKV010000626.1, on the reverse strand, counting down.
CAGGAGAATTGCTTGAACCTGGGAAGTGGAGGTTGCAGTGAGCTGAAATCATACCATTGCATTCCATCCTGGGTGATGAGAGTGAAACTGTCTCAAACAAACAAACAAAACAAATGCACACAAACAAAACAAATATACACACACACATACATACATATACATATGTATGTGTATGTATGTGTATATATACGTATTTCAGACTCTTTTTCAGACATATGGTAGCATTGCACTTTCCCCTTGGGTTGGGTTGGGCATTCAGGTCTGGCCAATGGGCTGTGAAAGAAAATAATGACTTTCCCTCTACTATGGTGACCAGCAGTACTGAGGCTAGTCAGCCTTAGTTCTGGAGCAACTATGACAAGGAATCATGAGTGAGAATTAAACCTTGGTGGTTTCAAGGCATTGCGATTGGAGGGATTACTTGTTACCGCATCATAACATTGACTTATATAACATACCCTAACTGATAACAACCCCTTTTGTCTCATGAGGCTGCTTTGCTCCAAGTGAACTTATTCCCTCCTTCTAAGAGCCAATTCTGCATGTCAAGAGGTATTGAAAGGGGTGACTTTAAAGGATAATAAAACCTCTAAACTCTTCCTCCATGACAATAAGTACCTTATATTTGCATAATTAAGAGGGGCCAAATCCAAGCTCACTAGATCTTGAACAAAGAAGCACGGAGCAAGGTGGTTGGTAGTGTCTACCTGGTCTACCCAGACACAGGAGCAAGCTACCTCGGCCTCGCCCTTCACACACCACTAGAGCCATGGTTGGGCTGGAGGAGACAAAGGTTAGAAACCACTGTTTTAATGGTTGCAGTGACACCGCCTAGATAACTCATGAGACCTTCTGGATTCAAGGCCTTAACTTTGGGACTTACAAATATTTCATGGTGATAATCTACTCCTCTCTTATGTGTAGGAAGGCCAACTGGAGGGTGAAGCACTCTGGGAGGTGCTTCAGGGAGCAGAGAAGGGTGAGCAAGCAGCCCCCAGAGTTTTGTCCTTAGCAGCTTTGCAGAGTAGAGAAGAAAAAACATAGGACTAGCAATTGCTGCCCGGTGCCTAGTTTCAATGGTGAGGGTATTACACATGCTAAAGGGGTAAAATGTGATCTCCTTTCCCCAATTTTTTTTTTTTTTTGAGATGGAGTCTTGCTCTGTTTTCAGGCTGGAGTGCTGTGACATGATCTCAGCTCAGTGCAACCTCCACCTCCTCGGTTCAAGAGATTCTCCTGCCTCAACCTCCTGAGTAGCTGGGACTACAGGCGTGTGCTACCACGCCCAGCTAATTTTTGTATTTTTAGTAGAGACAGGTTTTCACCATGTTGGCCAAGATGGTCTTAATCTCTTGACCTCAGATGACCTGCCTGCCTTAGCCTCCCAAAGTGCTGGTATTATAGGCATGAGCCACTGCACCTGGCCTTCTTTCCCCAAATATTTTAAGAAAGGTAGCATAGTGTGGTGGTTAAAAGCACAAGTTCTAGACTGTTGGCTTTCAAATCCTAATTCCACCACGAATTGGCTATGTGACTTTGGGCAAGTTAGCATGAAGTAGGAGGTTGGAATGAACTAGCACACAGGAGGCGTAGGAATGCCTGGCACATCGAAGCGTTTATGGGAACGGTGATGCCTGCATTTCGACAGCCCCAAGGACACTGTCTGCATATAAAATTGACCTATTTGGGACCTTTGCCTTTAGGCGCAAAAAAGGGAGTTCTCATAGAGTACTTCATAGGCATGGTTCTTGGAGTGACACACGTGCTATTTGATCATAAAGATTCCAGAGTTAGGCAAGTCAGCTGGGTCCCTGTCTGTTGGTAGGAGCTGAAGCTGGAGCTACAAGCTGGCTGTTTCTTCCCAGGCTGTTGCTTGATTGAAGAGGCTTTCAGCCTTTTTTTCGGAATCTGAACATGTTGGGGGATTGTGTGGTTTTGTTTTCAGGCTTTCCTTAGCAGCTGTGTAGAAAATCCTTTTTAATGGGAGTAAATGTGGCTGTGCCCAACCACCCCGCATCTCTTGGCCAGTGCACAGGCACCCTGGGTGGTCTCTGCAGTGGCCAGCAGCCACTGTGGAAGAGGACTGGAGCAAGAACTTGGCCCTGGCCCTGACTCCTCTGCTCTGGTTTGGCTCGTTTAGTCCTGGACCTGCCCAGTGGCCATGTCTGGGATGGAGGTTAACAGGCAAGAACAACTTCAGGTCAGGCTGATCCTAGGAGGCTCAACCAGCCCCAGGCTAAACCCCTGAGAGAAGATCAGGGTGAGCTTTAAAGCACAATTCTACTCTCCTGTGCTTGGAAAGTTGAAAACAAACCACTGTGGTCCTGGGTTCAATCCACGGCTTCCCCACTTACCTAATCTTGGACATAACATTTAACTTCCCCAAGCCATTACTCTCATGTGTAGATAAAATGGATGTGATATTAAGACTTACCTCCAAAGAACTGTTTCAGGGGTGAGCAGACATACTGTACTGGAATTAGCACGTATACAGGAAGTGCTGGACAGATGTTAGTTAGCCCTGTTATCCTACCCACCCCCCCGCCCCCGCCCCACTGCAATAGTATCCTGTCAGCACCTGTTCCTGCTCCTATCACTTCTGTTGTCTAGCAATGTCTTCTTCCTCTCCACGGTACACATACAACTCCTGCTCATGATCAGTGCTCACGTCAGGGCCGTGTCGGGGAAAGGGCCCATCCTGGAGCCACCTGGAAAGAGTTTGTATTTGTTTGCTCCGGCTGCCATAGCAAAGAATCGCGAGCTGGCTCCTCGGGCCAGACAAGAGAAGGCAGAGAAGGGAATGAAGGATGGAAAGAAAAACCAAATCTGGATTCCAGGAAACCTCGTTGGCCTGAAATCTTCTCCACATCAGCTGCTAGGCAGAGCTGCCTGCGGACTGAGCCCCAGCTGCCAGCCATGCTCAAAGGCCCCTGCTTACGTTCATGGAGCACAAACTGAGGATGCTGGGACATTCCTGGGGGGCTGAAGTAGCTTTTTTTCTTTATTTTTATTTTTTTGCTTTTTTGACAGAGTCTCACTCTGTCACCCAGACTCGAGTGCAGTGGCACGATTTTGGCGACTCACTGCAACCTCCACCTCCTGGGCTCGAGTGATTATCCGGCCTCAGCCTCCTGACTAGCTGGGACTACAGGCACGCACCACCATGCCTGGCTAGCTTTTGTATTTTTAGTAGAGATTGGGTTTCACCATGTTGCTCAGGTGATCTCGAACTCCTGAGCTTAAGCAATTTGCCTGCCTGAGCCTCCCAAAAGTGCTGGGATTACAGGCGTGAGCCACTGCACCTGCTGAAGTAGGCTTTTTTCTGATATCAAACATGGTACTTCCAACCCTCACTTTCAGGGACCTCTGTCTTCCTTGGCCAGTCCTCAAGCAGCAGAGCACCGAATTCAGACTGCAGTCTGGGGAGACTGTAGGGGGGCGATCCCATACGCGCCTAGGCAGGAGCAAAAGGCCTCGGCCTACTTCCACGTAAATAATGAAGAAGAAAGTAACTAGAAATAGAACCGTAGTAGTTATTAGTTATTCGTATGTGATCTTAGTTATTCATAGGTGATCTTAATTCTTTTAATAATGTCTCTCAGGTCGGAAGTGTGAACCTGGGGTAACATTGTGAAATGAATGACACTAAGGCAAGATGCTCTAAGACCTCTGTCACGCTGGCATAAGGGCTGCTGGAGGGCGCCTCGGCTGTGCGGCAGCGCCAGCGCTGGAAAAGTACCCGCTGTTTAGCCAGCTAGGGAAGGAGATGTCCAAAACAGCTGAGACGTCTCCTTCCCCGAAGAGTTAGGAGAAAACTGCTTCTCTGAGCTCTTGTGGTAAAGTCTGATGGCTGTCAGATAGGCCCGCAGCATCCGGGGGCTTAACTGTCTCTGTGAGATTCTGTGCTTCAGTGCCCACATTCCATGTCTACTCTTATGTTCTGCTTCTGCACCTGGTTCCTTTTTGCTTAGAAAAGATAATCAGTAATAGTAATATAAATCTTAATGTTGTAGTTCTTTTTGATAAGTATGGAAAAAGTGCTGATGCATTATGCTCCTTACCTCACTTCGGGTGCCAGAAATTCCTGAGCCCCTATCTGGAAGACATGGGATGTACTTGACCCTATCGCTGCCACGCCCTATCTACCCTGCCCCCAGTCTCCAACCACCAAGACCACGCCCTACCTAGTCTGCCCCCAGATTTGCAACTCAATCAAAGTGAGAGTGCCCGGCATTTGAGGCCACTGCTGGTCTCCGAGATTTGGGTAGCAGTGGACCCCTGGGCCCAAACTCTCTTTTCTCTATCTCTGTGTCTTGTGTCTTTTATTTCTACAATTTCTCACCTCCGCACCAGCCGGGAGGGGCTCACAGAACCCTGTAGGGCTGGACCCTATAGGAGACCATGGTGTGAACCCAGAAAATCTCAGACAGATCTCAGTTAATTTAGAAAGTTTATTTTGCCAAGGTTAAGGATGTGCCCCTGACCCAGCCTCAGGAAGTCCTGATGACATGTGCCCAAGGTGGTTGGGGCACAGCTGAGTTTTGTACATTTTAGGGAGACAAGAGACGTCAATCAATATATGTAAGAAGTACATTGGGGCCACATGGTAGCCGACGCCTGTAATCCCAGCACTTTGGGGGGCCAAGGCGGGTGGATCACGAAGTCAGGAGATCAAGACCATCTTGGCCAACATGGTGAAACCCCATCTCTACTAAAATACAAAAAACTAGCCAGGCGTGGTGGCACACACCTGTAGTCCCAGCTACTCAGGAGGCTGAGGCAGGGGAATGGCCTGAACCCAGGAGGCAGAGGTTGCAGTGAGCTGAGATTGTGCCACTGCACTCCAGCCTGGTAACAGAGCAATACTTCGTCTAAAAAAAAAGGACATTGGTTATGTCTGGAAAGGCAGAATAACTTGAAGCAAAGGCAGAAAGACCTGAAGCAGGGAGGGGGCTTCCAGGTCACAGTTAGGTGAGGCACAAATGGCTGTCTGTGTTCTTCTGAGTTTCTGATTCCTCTTTCCAAAGGAGGCAGTCAGATATGCAACTGTGTCAGCAAATACGGGGGTGACTTTGAATAGAATGGGAGGCAGGTTGGTCCTAAGGAGTTCCCAGCTTGACTTTTCCCCTTTAGCCTAGTGATTTGGGGGCCCCAAGATTGTTTTCCTTTCACAGTTAGAAACCAGCCATTCACATGCTATCCGTGCTTTTGGGGCATGTGGTGTGTGTGTGTGTGTGTGTGTGTGTGTGTGTGTGTGTGGAGAAGGGATAGAAACTGAAATATGTTTGTGATGAGCATTAGTTCTGATTCTTATGTGATGAATCAGATAATGAATCACATGTATGTGGTGAGCATTAGTTCTGATTCTTGCTTTCAGCTACATAAATGTTTATGATGGTCTTGCTCTGTGCAGGCTCTGCTTCCAGAATTAGTGTAAAATACCCAATTTTCTCCCTGATTTGGTCCCTTTGTTGATTTTTATTGGGGGTCTGGCTGAACCAAGAGGTCAGAAATTCTGCCCTTCGTCGCCACCACTTGGCGTTCTGGCTTTGGCTGATGGATACTGTTAGTTTTTCAATGCTGGTTGTGTTTGGATGAAGCCCCTGGTTAGTGCGCACCTGTGGCTGTGCTGTCTTACCCCAGTTTCGGGTTTGTCCTGCACCGTACTGTGAGCAGCTGCTACAGGGCAAGTGCAGCCTCTTCTTGTGCTGAACAAGACGGTTTTATAAATTCATATCCTCTCAGGGGTAAAATACAGAACGTAAAGACTCCTCCTGAGAGTCACCCCATTACCCATAGGGTGGGGTCCAAACTTCTCACAGCATTCAGGAGACTTTCATGATCTGACCACAGCCTCCTAGTCCAGCATCATCCACCACCACTGCCTCCCATGAACTACAGATGCCGGGGCATCACATTCCTGCCTTCAAGGAACTCAGAGCTGGTGTGGACAGAGCCCCAGAGTGCCTTACAGATTCAGTAACAACGGCACGCTCCCCTAAAAGAGCCACTCATGCACTCAGAGACACGTGTGGAGGTGGCGGAATGCTGGGCAGTGCAGCCGGCTTACAGGTCGGATGCGCTCGCTTCACGCCCATCCTTCTTGTCCTCCTTGTCATCTGCTTCCTTTCTCAAAAAGGGCCCGTCCCTCCTCCCTGCCCACTCGGTCTGCACCACAGCAGGCACAGGTCTCCTTTGGGAGGCGAAGATGTCTCTCAGTGACACACCACACAGTGTGTCCATCCAGCACACGTCCTCATGTCCCCTCAGCCCAGCGACCACACACTCCTGACCTCCACAGGTCTCCACTGGTGCAGACTGGCCAGGTTTGGGTGGAGTGGGAGAGACAGCCCACGGATGGGGATACCCACAAGATGCAGGCTGAGTGTGGCAGGGCCCCTGGCCTCCAGTTTTGTTTTGCACATTTTTTTGGAGGGGAAGATTCTGATTCTCAGCTTACCAGTTCTGACCAGAGGACTTTTTTCATGTATTCACAGAGGGTCCTTCTCTCAGCCACAGACTAAAATTACAAATTCCACAAGACTGTTGTCCAAGCCAGAATGACATTTTATTAAATTTTTTAAATTTAAACTGAATTTCTTACTTTTTATTTAATTTTTCCCCACACTATGCTGATATAGAGAATGACAGTTTATTACTTTATGCTGGCTATTAGTTATGAGTGATATTAGTTTCTTCCTGTTGTTTCCTGTGTACTGTAGTTAATGTTGCTTCTGCCTGTGGGCAGTGTTCCTGCTCCCTCCAAGCAGTGACTCAGGAATCCACGCACATTCCACCTTGCGGCTCCCCAGCCTCTGCCTGTGGCTTCCAACATCACTCCAGGGACCGTCCCCAAGCCAGCCAGCCAGAGGGGAAAGAGCAGGAGAGATGGCAGGGAGGGTTTTAGGCCCCATGTCAGTAGCTAGGGCTGCTGTATCAAACTGCCGCCAGAGCACTTGGGTGGCTTAAAATAACAAAAGTGTACTCGCTCACAGTTCTGGAAGCCAGAAGTCCAAGCTGCTTCCTCCTGGAGGTTTAAGGAGGAGTCCGTTCCATGCCTGGGGGCTGCTGGCCGTCCTTGGCACTCCTTGGCTCTTGCCTCTGCCTTGGTCTTAGCATGGCCCTCCCCCTGTGTCTCTGTGTCTTCTTCTCCTTTGCTGTCTAAGGACACCTGTCACTGGCTTTAGGGCCCACCCAAATCCAGGATGTCATCTCGAGATCCTTACCTTAATTACACCTGCAAAGGCCCTTATTCCAAATGAGGTCACCTGCTGAGGCTCTGGTGGACATGAATTTTGAAGGGAACACGATTCAGCCTGCTGCATGGGGCACAGCTGAAGATGGTACTTTCCATGCGCCAGAAATGGCCATGCCTAACTCTAGGAGACACTGGAAAGTGTCACCCAGCTGTGCCCAGAAGGACGAAGAAGCCAATTTAGGCAAGAGCTGCCACATGGGAGGGAGTTCTTGTCCAGGCCAGGAAGCTCAGGCCTCCAGGGGGAGGAGCGATTCTTCCCTAGGCAGAACTGGACGCACACTGACAACATCTGATATTCGTTCCCCTTTGTCGGTGGCAAGCACTGACTGCTCTGCCTGTAGACACTTCCTATGAGACATAGGACTTCAAGGTCGGTTCCGCATGCTTCATGTATGCTGACATAGCCGGTTCCACCACTTGCCCTTTGGGTGAGATTGGGAAGCCTTCCTGACCCCTGCTAGGCAATCCCCCCCACTGACTTGTTATACCTCATTCCTGATGCTCCCTTCCAGGTGTCAGTAAGCTCCGGGTGACCTCTCCTGCCACCTTACTCCCTTGGAATGGTGTGAGACCCTGCCAGGTTGGTGATTTTGGAAGACAGACCGCAACTTCTTCCTCTTTGCTTTCCCTTAGGTTCTCGTTTCCAACAAGGAATGCAAGTTATGCTCTGCTCCTCCAGCTGGGTGGGCAAGCCTGCCTGACTTGGGGGTTCAAAATTAGGAAGCTCATTTACCTGCACATATGAGCCAGATTTATTTTCTAGTATCAGCATAATAAAGGCAATAGTTTTGACCCCAAATGGCTGTACTCTTTTGTCTTATTGCTTTTTTAGTTTAGCTGGGCAGAGATGTGTTATTTGTTGAGAGTTAAAAGTCCCTGACTCCTCTGTTATACTCCTTTTAACTTCCTTCTACACTTAATTAAATACATACGTATTTTTAAGGGCCTTGCACAGTGCCTGAAGCATAGTAGGTGTTTGTGTTTGTTGAATGAATGAAAACTGAGAAAATTATATATATATATTTGTAGAAGTTATATGTATATATATACACACACACACACACACACACACACACACACACATATATATATATGTAAAACCTCTACAAAAACCTGCAAAAATATGACACTATAAACTCCTAATTTTCTGGACTATAATTTGGCAATATTTATCAAGAACCTGAAAAATGTTTATATTTCAATTTGGGAATTCTACTTCTAGGAATTTATACTAAGTAAATACAATAGATATATGCCAAGAGTTATGTTCAGGATCTTGGCCACAGTATTATTTAAAATAGCAAATGCTGAGACAACCTAAGTATTTCTTATCAATCATATTTTCATTGTTACAAACAACAGAAACTCAGTCCAGGTATTTTAAGTTAGAAAGGGCGAATTTATTAAAGGACACTAGGTAGCTCACAGAATCTCCAGGAAATCAGTCCTGGAGGCCAGAATCAACACGCAGGTTCAAACTGCAGCATATCTAATGAAGATACCCCTGCTGCTACCCAGGAGCAGACACCACAGCTGATTCCGCCAGCATTACAGCAGCTGAATGGCAGGTTCTGGGACCTGATGGAGCAGCTGCCCCTCCCCCATCCTCACAGGACTGGAGGCCTTTAGACCTCTGCTTTTTCACACTATCTTCCCATTCAAACTTGGGTAGAATCATCTCATGAGTAAAGACTAGGCCATGTGACCACATTCTAGCTGCAAGGGAGCCAGGGAAAGTGAGTCTTACTGCCATCTTTCTTCCTGAAAGGATGGAGGTTCTGTTTCATTGGGTGAGGGGAGTCTCCAAACATAGGAAAAGGATTCAGAAACAAAGTATCCAAAGTTGCCTGTAAGAATGACAAACACCCACCACAGTATCCAAACCTCAGAAGATTGCTAAGTAAATGATACTGATGGCACATTCAAAGGATGCAATACTGTGGGAGTCTACAGAATTCATGCTTTAGAAGACATGACGACCTGAGGAAATGATCACGATATATTAAATTTTTAAAAAATGAATTAAAAAATAGTATGATCCCAGATATACAGATTTTGAGATGGAGTCTCACTGTGTCACCCCGGCTGGAGTGCAATGGCTCATTGCAACCTCTGCTTCCCAGGTTCAAGCAATTCTCAGACCGCAGCCTCCTGAGTAGCTGGAATTACAGGTGTGCACCACCACGCCCAGTTAATTTTTGTATTTTTAGTAGAGACAGGGTTTCACCATGTTGGCCAGGCTGGTCTTAAACTCCTGACCTCAGGTGATCCACCTGCCTTGGCCTCCCAAAGTGCTACAATTACAGGTGTGAGCCACCATGCCTGACCTCAGATGTCTTAAAAAATTCTGTGTATATAAGAAATGGAATTGCAATAGATGGCAGAATGTTAAAAGAAGAACTCCAGGTGGAGGGATCATTAGTGATGTTTTTCTATTGTATACTTTTCTAGGATTTCCAAATTTTCTAAATGTACATGTATTTTTATAATTAGAAAACAGTATGCAGATATTTTTAAGAGACTTCAAGTGAGCAAAACAGAAACGCTAAGCGAAATGTCTTAATAACAAGCTCTTCAGGAACACATCTGCACTGCACTTGAAGGAAGAAATTGATAGCAGACCACTTTATTAAAACCTCAGACATCACTCCAGATCTGTGAGAGCTTAGGTGACATGGTCAGAGCCAACTTAGACTTTCCTTCATTTTCCATAACTATTGTCTTGTCAACCTCACTTTGGGGGTATCTTACATAGGAATAGGCCTGAGGGACAGGACAGGCTTGGAGGCACCATTCTGTAGCTTCTCCACCTCGGGAAGGGACACAGTGACTGTAAACAGCCTGCATGGCCTTGGTGGGGTGGGCAGCAGGGCTGGTTTTAGTGCCAGGATTTGGCTGTGAAATGGTGGCACCATCCAAGTGGAATGCAGGTGGAAATAAACTAATTGGCCCAAAATATTTTTTAACTAGGGAGATGTTGGTGTGAGAAAGAAAATGTCAAGCCTCCAGGAGCTTAAAAGACAGGGAAAAGAAGTGCGACAACTAAAAGTGTTTTTAAAAACCAGCTAAAAGCAAAAATGGGGCAAAACTCAAAATTAGTATAAGAATATGCAGCCAGGCCAGTCTCAGTGGCTCACGCCTGTAATCCCAGCACTTTGGGAGGCTGAGGTGGGTGAATCACCTGAGGTCAGGAGTTTGAGACCAGCCTAGCCAACATGGTGAAACCATGTCTCTACTAAAAATACAAAAATTAGCCGGGCGTGGTGGTGGGTACCTGTAATCCCAGTCACTCAGGAGGCTGAGGCAGGAGAATCACTTGAACCCGAGAGGTGGAGGTTGCAGTGAACTGAGATCACACAACTGCACTCCAGCCTGGGCGACAGAGCGAGACTCTGTCTCAAAAAAAAAAAAAAAAAAAAGAATATGCAGCCAAAGATTACTACTGGCATTGAAGAGAAGGAGGAAAGAAGACGTTTGTTGAGAATCACCAACATGCCAGACAGTGGGCTTAGGGTTTTAGGGCATATTTATTTCCTTTCAGCAGGTTAATTACTCTGAAGGGGGTACCAATGCCACTAAGGTCAAGAGCCTGAGGGATTCAGGCACAATTTTCCTTTCTAAGGACTTCCAAATTCTCACCAATAAAACCACTCATTTTTGCAAACCACATAAAGGCATGAGAGCTCCAGGGGTAAGTTAAAATGTTCTGTTCACGTTGATTAGAGGTACTTATTAAAATGCATATTCCCAGGCACACTGAATCTACAGAATGCTCCGGGGAGGGTCTGGGGACCTGCTTTGTAAATACGCACTTCTGGCTGAGCTGTAAACACAATCACGTTTGAGAGCCGTGTGGCCTGCTGCCTTCCCCTAGGTCTGTCCAAGGTCTGAGCAAAGGTGCCAGCTTAGACTTTAGTCCTGGGGCTGACTCTGCTACTCAGGCATGTGACCTTGAGCCCTGGCTCTGCTTCTTTGTGCCATCAGATGGGGTAATAATACACTGTCCTTTCCTGCAAGGCAGCCAGGAGGACAAAATGAGATAATAGAGATAACAGAAATGAAGGCGTGTTGAAAGTAAACTGATCTCTGCAAATGTGAGGCAGCAAGGCCAATTGGGTAACTTCATCAGCTTGGGAGGTTCTGAGGTCAGTGTTTTGAGGGCAGGTCAGGTAAAATTGTGGGAGAAGTAGGAAAGGCTACGAATCAGGAATCCAGGGAGTGTGAGGGTGTGGCCACAGGCTGTCCTTGCTTTGGCAAGCTACAGCCAGCCCAGAAAGGGCAAATGGTCCTCCTGGAAAGGCTGGATGGCATCTTTGCGTGGTTCCACTGGGGCGAAACTGCCAAGAGTTCCTGTGGTCTGTTTTGGGGCTGGCCCCAGCACCACCCTCCTGGCAAGAGGTAGCATGGGTGTCTGCAAGGCTGAGGTTGGCTCCTATTGTGGCAAATTCCAGTCCTGAGGGCCAAGCCTGGTTGGTCTGGCAGTTTGCTGGAGAGAAAAGCATCTGACTTTGGGGTGGCCTTGCTGGGCTTTGGCCAAAGCTGGGGCTGTGCAGATGTGGCTGAGCCACAGTGCAGGGCAAAGGGAGGGGAAAGAACAGACAGATGCCTGGCCCCAAGTAAGAGCCCCAGAGGCCTTGCCCTGGCCCAGGCAGGCCAGAGCCCTCCCAGAGCCCCTTCCTCTATGAAACCCTCCACCACTACCCCAAACGATGGCAAAGTAGCCTCTGGTATCCATTCATCAGTTCATTCAATCATTGCCCACCACTTACCAGTCAGAGATCCCAGGCCAGGCTCTAGAGGACCACAGAGGATGGCACATCATTCCTCCTTCCAGAGGAAAGATGTGTATTGCTTATAGTTTAGTGGTTCTTGCCCTTGCTTTTGTATGGAAATCCCTGGAAAGCATGTTTAAAAGGCTGATTCAGCTGGGCACAGTGGCTCATGCCTGTAATCCCAGCACTTTGGGAGGCTGAGGTGGGTGGATCATTTGAAGTCAGGAGTTCGAGAGCAGCCTGGCCAACATGGCAAAACCCCATCTCTGCTAAAAATACAAACATGAGCCAGGCATAGTGGGTCGCACCTGTAATCCTAGCTACTCAGGAGGCTGAGGCACAAGAATCGCTTGAACCCAGAAGGTGGAGGTTGCAGTGAGCTGAGATCGTGCCACTGCACTCCAGCCTGGGCAACAGAGTGAGACTCTGTCTCAAGAAAAAAAAAAAGCTTATTCCTGAGCACTCCTTCGGGAGCTTCTGATTCAGCAGGGAAAAACGCTGCTCTGGCCTCAAACCCTTTGGAGAAGAACTTGGTGGGATGCAGCCTCTGAGAATGTCCGTGCTTCAACCATGATCATCACCCAGGGTATCAGCTTTGGAAGGGTAGGAGAGGGTGCCCCCTGATGAACGAGTGGGGTTGCTGGGAGTGGAAGAGGCGCTTTCTCTGAGTGGGGTTACCCGCTTTCCTCCGGGACAGCTGCTTTGCCACCAGCCTGCCACCTTCCTGGATGTGCTGGTTTTCAGCGCCCAGCGAGGTGAGATGTTTTGCCTGGCACGACAGCTCACTCAGGCTGCAGTTCCCATGCTCTAATTGTCAGCAGCCAGCTCTGATATGTGCCTTTTTGGGATTTTTTTCTGGACATCTTGCCCTTTATTTTTTCATCTGGTTTCTGGCAAACTGTGAGTCTAAGTAACTTTGTAATTCCCACCGTTCCAGAATTTCATATCTCTTTTCAAACTCAGGAAGCTATTGTAATTAACCCTACTTACTCTCCAAACATTTTAACTCAGAATCCGGATTAGGAAGCCTGCTAAAGGGCACAATGAAATCAGGACTCTATTTTCTCAGCAAGTTTTAAAATGCTGTATTAAAACTAGAAGAGTTATTTTAAAGGAAAATAATCAGACTTTTAAAAACTTTAGTCTGGAGGAAAATATATTTGTTCTGGAATCTTGTGTCCAGAATACATTTATTTTATTTTATTTTATTTTATTTTATTTTATTTTATTTTATTTTATTTTATTTTATTTTTTTGAGATGGAGCCTCTCTGTCACCCAGACTAGATAGTGCAGAGGTGTGATCTCAGTTTATTGCAACTTCTGCCTCCCAGGTTCAAGCGATTCTCTTGTCTCAGCCTCCCGAGTAGCTGGGATTACAGGTGCCCGCCACCACACCTGGCTACTTTCGTATTTTCAGTAGAGATGGGGTTTTGCCATGTTGGGCAGGCTGATCTCGAAATCCTGACCTCAAGTGATCCAACCACCTCGGCCTCCCAAAGTGCTGGGATTACAGGCTGAACACATTTAGATAACAATTTTTGCTGTGCCTGGGGCAAGGGGTCTCCAAGGATCTCAGTTCCAGTTATTTTCAAAAGTTTTTCTAATACTTTTTTAAAAACGGGCAGTTTCTTAAAATAAGAAAAAGCAAAAAAAGAATAGAAAAAAAGTGAAGCTTTTCAAATTCTAGAAAGTTTCAAACGGCTTGTTGTATCCTTGGAAAAACAGCTCTGGCGTTGATTGCACTGGCCTGGAAAGGACTGGAGGAAGAAAAGAGTGGCTCTATGCCTTGGGCTCTGGACTCTGGGAACTGCTATTGGACTTCCTGGGCTTCCTCAGATGCCACCCATCGTCTTAGGCAAACTTCCTAATTTCTGGAGTGCTCAGTCTCCTGACTTGTAAAATGGTGATATGATGACCATTTTGTAGGTTCATAAATGAAGATTAAATGATATAATCTATGTAAAGAGTTTAGCACAGTGCATGACACAGAGATGTATCAAATAAATGCCCCAATCATCATCATCATCATCATCACCATCTTCATCGTCGTCACCATCTGTCAATGCTACGGAGGAAGAGGAAAGTATCTCAAAAAAAAAAAAGATCCCCTCTACAATATATTTCATTCACTCGTTTGATCATGAATTTGATGATTGTACCAGGTGCAGACGACTGCCAGGTACCCAGGGTAAATGAGCACAATCCCTGTCCTCTCACTGCTGACAGACTGGCAGTGAAATCTGCACATCCTCTGCTTCCTCACAGTGCTTTCTTTTTTTTTTTTTTTTTTTCTTGAGATGAAGTCTTGCTCTGTCACCCAGGCTGGAGTGCATTGGCACAATCTTGGCTCACTGCAACCTCTGCCTCCTGGGTTCAAGCGATTCTCCTGCCTCAGCCTCCTGAGTAGCTGAGAGTAGAGACATGTGCCACCATGCCTGGCTATCCTCATAGTACTTTGTTGATTCCACTCAGATATCTGTACCACACTTTCTGTGTGCAGCTGGTGTTTATATACTGACTACACCTCCTCTGGGAGAGAAGGTGCAGGGTCTAAGCCTGAGCATCCACTGCAGACTGTCTGTGGAGTTAACATTATGTAATTGGAAAAGCAAACCTGATGCACTTCCAGACATTCACCCAAAAGAATTGAAAACAGGGACTCAAACAGTTATTTGTACACCCATGTTCATAGCAGCATTATTTACAATGGCCCAAAGGTGGAAGCAACCCAACTGACCATGACTGATAAATAGATAAACAAAATGTGGTCTATGCATACAATGGAGGCCAGTGTGGTGGTGCATGCCTGCAATTTCAGCACTTTGGGAGGCCAAGGTGGGCGGATGGCTTGAGCTCAGGGGTTCGAGATCAGCCTGGGCAACAAAGTGAGACCTCATATCTAATATATATAAAAATATATAAAATTCATACAGTGGAATATTATTTAGCTTCAAAAAGGAAGGAAATTCCGACACATGCTACAACATGGATGAACCATGAAAACATATGCCAAGTGCCGTAAACCAGTCACAAAAGGACAAATCCTTTGATTCCGCTTATATGGCATAACTGGAGTAGTCAAATTCATAGAGACAGAAAGCAGAATGGTGGCTGCCAGGGGCTGTGGGGAGGGGAAATGAAAAGTTTTTGTTTAATGGGTAGAGTTTCAGTTCGGAAGCCAAAAAAAATCTTGAAATGGATAGTGGTTTTGGTTGCATAACAACGGAATGTATGTAACGCCACGGAATTGTACACTTAAAATGATTAAAATGGAAAATTATGTATATTTTATTCCAAAAAAAGAAAAGCAAAAAAGGAAATAGCTTAGGCATTTTTGAAAGTGTCTTTCTATGTTCAGCCCAAACCAGCATCTTGTCACAGTAATGCTTGAGGTTTAAATGTCGAGGCCTTGGAGAAACAGATTGTTACAGAGAAGAGAATGTAGACAAATGAGAACCCACTTTAGCTACTTCCTGGAGACATGGATGACAAGCTGCAATGTCCATTCACAGAAAACAGAAAAAGATGTGAGCTAAAATTGATGCAGATACACACACACACACAAACACGCACACACAAGTAGGTTTATATTATTTTATTTTATTTTTTGAGACAGGGTCTCACGGTGTCACTCAGACTGGAGTACAGATGGTACATTCAGGGCTCACTGCAGCCTTGACCTCACACACTCAAGTGATCCTCCCACCTCAGCCTCTCAAATAGCTGGAACCACAGAGGCAAACCACCATGCTCGGCTAATTTTTTATTTTTTTAGGGACAGGATCTTGCCATTTTACTCAAGCTGATCTTGAACTCCTGGGCTCAACCAATCCTCCCACCTCAGCCTTCTAAACTGTTGGGATTATAGCCATGAGCCACCATGCTGAGCCCTGATATATATATTTCTGCCAGTATACATATATACAGATATATATATATATATGTATATATATATATATATACAGATATATATATATATATACATATATATATATATATATATATACATATATATTTATTTCCTTTAACTGCTGGAAAAGTCAGTGATTATCAAAGACTCAGGGTGTCTGTTGACATAAAGACCAGAGTGGCAATCTCTCTGGGGGCATCCTGGTCCTGGTAGCCTTGCTGAAGTCCCCAGGGCCCTGTCCATCCTCCGTCACCCTGTTGCTCAGCCCACCCCCCTCTTTCCGAAGAGAGCAGTGAGCTGCAAACATCCTCCCCTGCTCTTCCACCCACCTCCGTGTCACAGGAAAGACCAAGCTTTTGAACTCAACATGGTAGGCATGGAGAGCACTCACTAGAATGTATTTTAAAGAAACGTAGGCACCATTTCTTGATTTCTTGCTGACCTCTCAGGGAGGCCTTTGGCTGCCAGAGAGTTTTGTGGGCTTTAATAAGACTTTTGATGTAGCTTTGGCTTCCACAGTGGGCCTGGCTATTTTTAGAAGGAGATCCCTGCTCTAGATCAGAAAGGTAATTAATGCTCCTGTTACTCTCCTATCTGCTATCACGCTGTCTGGGATTCTTAGTGCTAGAAATCTAGGCCCCGGTGTGCTCCATCAGAAGCTTCTTCTGGCTATCACACTCCTACCCAGTGGGCTGGCTGGGCCACGCTGATGAGTTTTGTTCACCTTCATCCCTCATTATTCCCAGTCCTCCCAGTTCCTAGAACATGAAGTATGTATAAATTAATGATTTCCTCACATCATTGGAAATAACCATTAGATAAGGCATCCAATATTATTTTAAAGGAATGGCTACTAATCAAAGATAATACACCACGTGTGGTCTTGCTTAGCTGGAATCAAATACACATAATCAGCGTAAGAAGAGACATAAAGAACCTCTGGGGAGGGGGCAATCTCAGCCTGCGGCCTATAAACCCCTAGGGATCTGTGGATTACATTTTGGAGTCTGTTAATCCCTTGAAATCATGAACAAAATGTGTGTGTTTTGTTTGGGGGAGAAGGGGAGATAGAATATGAGAAGGAAAGAGCTATACTTTTATTGGATTCTCAATCCTCTGGCCATAACATCTGCAATTCTAGCACTTTGGGAGGCCAAGGCAGGCAGAACACTTGAGGCCAGGAGTTCAAGACCAGCCTGGCCAACATGGTGGAACTCTGTCTCTACTACAAATACAAAAATTAGCCAGTCATGATGGCTGGCACCTGTAATCCCAGCTACTCAGGAGGCTGAGGCACAAGAATCACTTGAACCTGGGAGGCAGAGGTTGTAATGAGCCAAGATCACGCCACTGCACTGCACTCCAGCCTTGGCGACAAAGCAAGACTTCATCTCGAAAAAACAAAAACAAAAAAACCCCAATCCTCCTTGCTTTACTTATGTGGCCACTGTGGCCCAGAGGCAGGACCTGCCCTCACCAAGGCAAGGAGCTTCTGGAAGGCAGCACTTGGTCTGAAGCTCTTTATACCCTGGCCAGCGTCCCAGACATGGCCGTCACACAGGACAGGTATGAAAAATTCAGATGCAGCTAGGCGCAGTGGCTCACAACGGTAATCCCAGCACTTCAGGAGGCTGAAGCGGGAGGATCATTTCAACCTAGGAGTTTGAGACCAGCCTGGCCCACATAGTGAGGTCAAGGCTTCAGCGAACGGTGTCGGCAACACTGCATTCCAGCCCAGGTGACAGAGGGAGACCCTGTCTCAGAAACAAAACAAAAACCTCAGATGCCACGAGGAAGTCCTGTGCCCCCCTGCTGTATGAGTTCTGCGGTGGAGTGGTGTGCTATGGATGTTAGGTTGGGGTGAGGTGGCCTGGAGACCTCTTAGCCCCAGGGCAGGGCAGGACCGCAGGTAGAGAGCAACTCCCAGGGGCCTTCCCTGGAGCCCAGCGTTGCCCACACCAGGGCTGTGAAGCTGGATAAGGAGAAACTGGTGCAAAACCTGACTAGCTTCAGGACATCAAACTTCTGCAGACAGACCTTGAGCCATTTGCCAAGCTCCTGAAGTAGAGGAGGTTCACCCTGGAATATTCCCAGACCCACGTGGAGGTCCCCAGGGAGTCGTTCAGCCAAATGACCTCTGCCGCTCTGAGGCTCTGCAGCACCGTTTCAAGAAGCTGTGGCCCTGCTGCTGAAGTGGCAGAGGCTGGCAATGAATAGCTTCAGGAGATGAGCAAAGCAGAGAGCTTCCTGCAGCCCAAAATAGAAAGCAAATGCGTATTGAGAGCAGAGTGGGAGGCGTCCTGAAGACGTGTTCCTGCAGTGCCCAGAACCCTCACTGCTGCAGATCAGCCCCATGGTCCAGCCGCTTGGGCTTGAGAAAAATGTGGACCAGCGTGGTTCTGTAACCAGAGCCAGAAGGACAAACGATCAAGCCAGGACTATTCACAGCATGGAGATTTTGAAGTCGCTGGGTCGCCTTTCTAGGGGACCAGTGTCTGTTCCTCTGGCTGCAGAACCCCACTTTTGTACCCCAGACTATGGGGGCCCTCACTTCACTACCTACTCCTTGGTCCCTTTCCTGATGGGGAAGACGTTCCATCTGTGCTCTCCACGTAGTCAGACAGAGGTCCTGCCCTTCCCAGGAATGGGGTCAAGAAAGGAGAAAAACCAGGGATTGAGAACCCTGGAGTTTGTAGCAGGGCTTTTGGGATTAAGTTCCTCGTACACTAGGGAAGGATTTGGGAACACAAAGGGTTGGGGCAGGGATTTTGGGGAAACCAGATGGCGGGAAGGTCATGTTCAGTGATGCTCTCGATTTTAATCCTCACATCACACATCACTTTGGTCTTAAATAAAGAAGCCTGTGGCAGGGCGCAATGGCTCACCCCTGTAATCCCAGCACTTTGGGAGGCCAAGGCAGGCAGATCATGAGGTCAAGAGATGGAGACCATTCTGGCCAACATGGTGAATCCCTGTCTCTACTAAAAATACTAAAATTAGCTGGGTGTGGTGGCGCACACCTGTAGTCCCAGCTTCTCGGGAGGCTGAGGCAAGAGAATCACTTGAACCCAGGAGGCGGAGGTTGCAGTGAGCTGAGATTGCACCACTGCACTCCAGCCTGGCGACAGAGCAAGCCTCCATCTCAAAAAATGAAAAAATAAAAAATAAAGAAGCCTGGGGCAGACACACAGACACACACACACACACACACACACACTCTCTCTCTCTCTCTCTCTCTCTCTCTCTCTCTCTCTCTCACAGTCTCAAATGCCCAGACCCCAGCCTGACACAGTCTGATTCCATAGGCCTAGGGTAGGGCCTAGGAATCTGGATATGTAACAAGCTCCCCACATGATTTTTTTTTATCAATAAATTTGGGAAACATTGTACAGTGATGTGTCGCTTCATGATGGAAATATGTTCTCAAAAATAGGCTAGTAGGTAATTTCGTCACTGGGTAAACATCATAGAGTGAACTTACACAAACCTAGATGGTATAACTACTACACCCTGGATATAGCCTACTGCGCTTAGGCTACAAACCCATAGGTACAGCATACTGACTGTACTGAACACTGTAGGCAATTGTGAAACAATGATAAGTATGTGTGTACCTAAACATAGCTAAATGTAGAAAAGATACAGCAAAAATACAGTATAAAAGATAAAACGGTATACCAGCATAGGGCACGTTACCACGAATGGAGCTTGCAGGACTGGAAGATGCTCTGTGAGTCGGTGAGTGGTGAGTGAATGCAAAGGCCTAGGACATCCCTGTACACGACCACAAATTTTATTAACATGTACACTTAGACTATACTAATTTATATAAAATATTTTTCTTTCTTCATTAACCATAGCATATTATAACTTTTTTACTTTATAAACTGTATTATTATTATTTTTTTTTGAGATGGAGTCTTGCTCTGTTGCCCAGGAGTACAGTGGTACATTCTCGGCTCACTGCAACCTCCACCTCCTGGATTCAAATTCAACCTCCACCTCCTGTCTCAGCCTCCCAGGTAGCTGGGATTACAGCCACACACCACCATGCCCGGTTAATTTTTGTACTTTTAGTACAGATGGGGTTTCACTACGTTGGCCAGGCTGGTCTCAAACTCCTGACCTCAGGTGATCCACCTACCTTGGCCTCCCAAAGTGCTGGGATTAGTGGCATGAGCCACCGTGCCCAGTCTATAAACTGTAATTTAAAAAATGTTTTGGAGTTTTGAAATAACACTTAGCTTAAAACACACATTGTATGACTGTACAAAAACATATTTTTCTTCATATTCTTATTCTATAAGCTTTTATCTATTAAATTTTTTTTTTTTTTACTTTTGGCAATTTTTGTTAAAAACTAAGACACAGACATGCACATTAGCCTAGGGTTAGACAGGGTCAGGATCATCAATACCACGATCTTCCACCTCCAAATTTTGTCCCACTGGAAGGTCTTCATGAGCAACAACATGCACGGAGCTGCCATCTCCTATGATAACAACGCCTGCTTCTGGAATCCCTCCTGAAGCACCTGCCTGAAGCTGTTTGACTGTTAACTTTTAAATATACATATAAGTAGGCCGGGCTTGGTGGCTCATGCCTGTAATCTCAGCATTTTGGGAGGCTGAGGTGGGCGGATCACAAGGTCAAGAGATGCAGACCAGCCTGACCAACATGGAGAAACCCCGTCTCTACTAAAAATACAAAAAATTAGTGGTGGCACATGCCTGTAATCCCAGCTACTTGGGAGTCTGGGGCAGGAAAATCGCTTGAACCCAGGAGGTGGATGTTGCAGTGAGCCGAGATCGTGCCACTGTACTCCAGCCTGGGCGACAAAGCGAGACTGTGTTAACAACAACAACAAAATATATACATATATATATACACACACACACTATATATACACATAGAAGAAGGAGTATACTGTAACGATAAAAAGTATAGCATATTAAGTACATAAACCGGTAGCAGCCATTTTTTATCATTGCCAAGCATTATGTACCGTATATCATTGTATGTTATTCTTGTATGTGACTGGCAGTGAAGCGAGTTTATTTATACCAGCATCACAACAGACACTTGATTACTGTGGTGATATGACAACAGCTGTGATGTCACTGGGAGACAGGAATGTTTTAACTTCATGATAATGTTATGGGACCACCGTCATACACATGGTCTATCATTGACCGAGACATCGTCATGCAGCACTCGACTATACTAAGCTGCCAGGTTCACTGTCTAAAGCATTAGGCCAAACCCTAGGAGGCGGTGGTTCTCCATCCACCTGGTCCTCTGCATGAAGACGCGGGGGTGTAAAGTTGCATCAGTGACTACATTGTGTTGAAGCCTTTTCCATGTGCTGTTGAAAGTTGGGTCTCATATACCCCTGCTTAAGAGAAAGGGATTTTAAAATCACGTAGCTACACACAGAATAGCAGACTGCAACTGAGAGACGGAGGTAAACAGGAAAGGAGAGGAGACGAGGGAAGGAAATGCACAACTATTGAATGCTCAGCATCACATTTATGTCAGACACTGTGCTGGGCAGTATACGAATTTTTTTTTTTTTTGAGATGGAGTCTTGCTCTGTTGTCCAGGCTGGAGTGCAGTGGTGTGATCTTGGCTCATTGCAACCTCCGCCTCCCAGGTTCAAGCTATTCTCCTGCGTCAGCCTCCTGAGTAGCTGGGATTACAGGCACCTGCCACCATGCCTGGCTAATTTTTGTATTTTTAGTAAAATCAGGGTTCCACCATGTTGACCAGGCTGGTCTCGAACTTCTGATCTCTGGTGACCCACCCATCTCAGCCTCCCTAAGTGCTGGGATTACAGGTGTGACCCACCACGCCCAGCCTACAAATTTTACCTTATTGAAGCATAGCCAAATTCCTTGATTTGCCACGGATGACACACCCCTACCGTTCTTTTCCCCTCTTACCTTTACCAGAAAAGCGTAGAAGAGTGTTGGCTACCCCCTAGGCCACCAGACAGGCAAGGGATTGCTCTCTGGAGGTATATATCAGTGATCACAGGATGCCATGTGCTATAATAGCCACCCAACTACCAAGTGGTGAGTTATTGGAACAAAACCCTTTGCAGCGAGAAGCAGCTTACCTCTGATGTAAGCTGGAGACATGGGCAGAGTGACCAAGAGTCAAACAGTGGTTAGCCTGGGACACTCTTTCAGGTTCCTGTGGGGGACATAGCATGTTGTTTTCCTTCTTCTTTGGCTGTATCTGCGGTAAAATGGCTGGTTAAGATTTCACTTCCTCCAGAAGGCAACATTCTTAACTTTCTGGGTGTGAGAATCTGTTGTTTCTGTTCTTTATCATACATACTCAGGCACACCCTTAGCAGGTCAGGGGGATTGTTGTCTACGTGATCCAGCAAAGCCTTTAAGAGAGTGATTTTTAAGCCCAGCTGGACAGTAGAGTCACATGGAGAGCTTTCAGTAAATTCTGCAATTCATGAGAGATCTCAAGCCAGAACCACCTAGCAAGGCACTCCCAAATTTCTGACCCACAGAAATTGGAAGGGATTTTTTTTTTAAATGTATGTTGTTTTAAGCTAAGCTTATGGTCAGTAAGTACTGCCTGCAGGCGAATTCTGGCTCACTGCCTGTTTTTGTAAATACACTTTTACTGGAACACAGCTGTATTCATTTGTTTACACATTGTCTATGGCTGCTTTCATGATCAACAGCCGACGGAGCCTAACATATTCACTAGCTGGCCCTTTACAGAAAAGGTTTGCCAACCCCTGTTTTCAGTCGTTAAGAGTTGGGGTTGTTTATATCACAGTATATAGCTAACACCACTGCTTTAGGTGGAATCTGAAGGAAGACCAGAGAAGGCTGTGGTTGAGGCTGTTTGGGGAATGGATCTTTTGAGGATTTCTAAAGCCAGTGGAAATTCCATAGCCGTAACTCTATCCATCTACTCTTTGAAACAAGAACGTCTCCCTTTGCAGAAAAAAAATGCTAGGAAGATTCTGGTTTTGTGCTTAGTAGCCTTAAATGAAGGCTTCTGTGCCTATCCAGCAACAGGTGAGGAAATGATAAGAATCTTTTATAGGCTATTTTGAGAAGTAAAAGCAGCCAGTCTTGACTTGGTCACTTCGAAAGTGTCTTGTCTGTCAACATTTAGCATGTTAGGTGGAAAGTTTCTAAATCTCCTCTTCCCTGGGTGCTTTGTGATAAAGTTTCATATCATTTAGGATGCTTTTGGCTCCAGGTAAGATCCAATACAAATTTGTATAAATATTAAGGGCGTTTATAGGCTCACAGAAGTAGCCCAAAGGAAGATCAGGCTTCAGACATGGTATGATCTGGGCCTCCAGTTCAATGTTTCTGCAATTCTATTAACACTGCCTTCTCCATGTGACGGATTTGTCCTCAGTCTGGCTTTTCATATGATAACAAGATTGTTATGTAAGATCCGGGTATTTCATTTGAATAACCCACCATCCAAAGTAAAATAAAACATCTGTGTCCCAGAATTTTCAGCAAAAGTCCTG
This sequence comes from Alouatta palliata, assembly GCA_004027835.1. Lineage (NCBI taxonomy): Eukaryota > Metazoa > Chordata > Mammalia > Primates > Atelidae > Alouatta > Alouatta palliata. Next base: position 59,338 of record PVKV010000626.1, on the reverse strand, counting down.
AAAATAATTCTGACCAGACCTTATGACACATGACCACCTCTGTCAATAACTTATTTATGGCCAGGGGATGCAATGCTCTGACTGGGCTTACTTATGTCACATCATGGATTCTGCAACTCCTAGAATCACACGAATCCCTGAATTAGTTAGGCTGAATAGGTTATGCTTCAGCAACAACGTGAACATCTTAGTAAAACAAAACTGTATTTCTCCCTTACAGAAAGTCCGCTGCAATTCCAGATGACCTTCCAGAGCATCTGCTCTCCACAAGTTGGCTCAGTGATCTAGGCTGAATGTGTGACACCTTCAAATCAACACAAGTTTCATTGTGGCAGGGGAAGAGAGAGCTTGGAGATCCATGCACCCATCCTTTAAAGCTCCCACCTGCAAATTACACAAGTTACTTCTGTTTAGATTTCATCAGCCAATGCAAGCCACAAGATACCAGCCCAGCCAATCAGAGTATCTTATTTCCCCGGCCATTGTGATTGGTTCAGGAATGGGTACGTGAACCAACCAAAACTGGTTCCTGTTAATTCCACCCTGCTTTAATTATTGGGAAATAATTGGCTGGACCAATCAAAACGTTCCTGTGAAAATTTTCCCCTTTTAATTACTGGGAAAAATAACTCTTTTCACTGAGATTTCCAGAGTGGGAAAGTACTAATCTGGGGCTACTGGTAGCCATTCTGCATCAAATGAAGTGTGTCTGGAGAGAGAAGGAGAGAGATGCCTGGTGACATCGTCAAGTCTCTAGGTCTGCACCGTCCAGTATGGTAGCCACTAACCTCATGTAGCTTTTGAGTACTTGAAATCTACCTAGTTTGAATTGAGATGTGCTGTAAGTATATAATACACACAGGGTTTCAAAGACTTAATAGTTTTAAAAAGGAATGAAAATATATCATTACTAATTTTTATATTAGTTACATATTAAAATAATATCTTGAATATTTTAGGTTAAAGAAAAGATATTATTAAAATTAACTTTACCTGTTTCTTTTTACTTTTCTTAATGTGACTACTAGAAAATTTCAAAGTACATATGCGGCTTGCCTTATATTTCTATTAGCCAGGACTGCTCTAGCGCTGGTCATACCTGAAGTCGGCTGTGGCCGGCGCTTCTGAGATGTGTGAGCCATTAGGTTCTCCTTTTTTCCCTCCTATGCTGGTTGAGCTGAGTCTCTGTCCTTCTTACCCTAGAGTCCTGAATAACAGTTGTCTCCTGAGAGTTCTCAGCATCCCCCTACTAAGGAGCTAAAATAGCCCATGTACCTCTATGAAAGAAAAATGGCAGTGAGAGCAGCAGTTAATACTTGAATTTTTGTTTTATTTTTCATTTTACTTTAAGTTCCTAGATACATGTGCAGAACGTGCAGGTTTGTTACAAAGGTATACATGTGCCATGATGGTTTGCTGCACCTGTCAACGTGTCATCTAGGTTTTAAGCCCCGCATGCATCAGGTATTCGTCCTAATGCTCTCCCTCCCTTTGACCCCACCCCCCAACAGGCCCCAGAGTGTGATGTTCCCCTCTGTGTCCGTGTGTTCTCATTGTTCAACTCCCACTTATGAGTGAGAACATGAGGTGTTTTCTGTTCCTGTGTTAGTTTACTGAGGATGATGGCTTAAACATATTCCGAGTTATAGTTTATAGAAGATTTTTTGAAAATTTTGGATTAATAAAGCTCACACCCTAGGTGAGCTCAATCCCAAAGTCGGAGGTGGGCTTGGCAGGCATGGGTGAGGGAAGGAGGGGAAGGAGAGGAAGCTGTGGTGGGTGGGACTAGGGTTAGGCCACTAACCAGGGGTTGAGGCTGGCGTCCAGAGGGAGTGGACAGAGGCTGAACCGAGAGTGCTTCATGGGGCCTAGCAAACTTAGGAGCAATGAAATGGATATGGGCTTTCGAGTCAGCAGACCTGAGTTGGCATGCTGACTTTGCTGTGCTCTGTGCATGTGGTTTCGGGCCATCATTTGCACTCCTCTGAGCCATTTCTAAAATGGGCAATACACTGTCTTAATGCAGACTACTGTAAGGATCAGTAGCAATACGCCTCATGTGCTTTCACACTGAGTGGTAAGCAGTTAGCAGCTTAGTACGGTTACCAGCCTAGGCCAGGTTCCACACCCAGGGAAGCCCAGTCAGAGCAGTGCAATGTGGCAGTAGAGTTTCCAGGAACCAGCAGTGCTTGGGCGTCACTGGGAGGGTTTTAAGCCTGTATTTTTCTTTGTAAAATTATCCAGACTCGGGTATTTCTTTAGAGCAATGCAAAATGGACTAAGATGGTGAACTACAGCTCACCCTTTGCCAGTGCCAGGAACTGGTTTAACACCGTGCAGGGATATTTGTCATCCTCTGGTGATATACACCTGTTTTGGACCAGAACTTCAGCTAGTGGCCAGAGTTCAGAGGCATTGTTCTTAAAGAGGCCAGTAGGAAGAGTCTACCACAGAAGGTCTGCCAAGAAAGGGGCTCCACCCCTGCGAACCAGAGGCTGATGAGGATTAGTATTGAATGGCAGTGAAAAGTCAGTCTTGCTGGGTTCAAATTCCAGTGTTGTCACTGTGTAAACCTGAGCAAGTTACCTGACCTCTTTAGTTGCAGTCCCCATATCTGTAAAACAGGAATAATAGTACCCCATTGAGATACTGTGAGGATTAAATGAGATACTACATATGAAGTGCCCAGCAGGGTGTCTGGAACAGAATACGTTAATCACGGTTACTACTATAGACATTCAAGCAGAAGAACATATTTACTTACACAGAACTTTGATGCTTGATGCCTTCTAAAACATTTTCTTGCCAGATGTACGTATCTTTTCAATAACCAACAGGGGCTGGGCATGGTGGCTCACGCCTGTAATCTAGCACTGTGTGAGGCTGAGGCCGGCAGATCACTTGAGGTCAGGAGTTAGTGACCAGCCTGGCAAACCCCATCTCTACTAAAAATTAGCCAGGCGTGGTGGCGGGCACCTGTAATCCCAGCTATTCAAGAGGTTGAGGCACAAGAATTGCTTGAACCTGGGAGGCTGAGGTTGCAGTGAGCTGAGATTGTGCCACTGCACTCCAGCCTGGGCAACAGAGCGAGACTTAGTCTCAAAAAAATAAAATAAAATAACCAAGGTGCACTAAAAGGCAGATACATGACATATCAGAATGCAACACACTAAGAAGGATTTTGCGGGATCACAGCTCTCCAAACACGTGAGTGCCCCCCGACTCAAGTGCTGTGTTTTGACATCTGGAAACCTTTGAACATTTCTAGGCAAATTATATGTCCCTAAATTTCAGAGAATCTTAGAGACAGAAAATATGTCTGAGATATACTTGATTTTTCACCATTCAAGCAAGCAGTAACTAAAAGCAGCGTGTGCTCAGCATTGAATACATGTCTAGGGAGGCAGCCAGAGGCAGAGAACTTGAAATTGTGAACCTTGCTCTCCAAAGGACAAAGGACATAATATACAGCTTCCACCACCCTGCCATTCCTGGGCTACCAGCTTGGAGTTCTCCATGTTCCTCAACCCTTTATAGAAGGGTCATCTTCAAGGGCAAGACAGAAGTTTGTTGGGGAAATAACTTCAGAATGAATTCAAGTCTCGTCACAGTGAGCTATGTTTTGGATGTTTGTCTTCCCAAAACTCATGCTAAACTTTAATCTCCAATGTTGGAGGTAAGGCCTAATGGGAGGTGTTTGGGTCATGGGGGCGGATTCCTGATGAATAGAGGAATGCTATCCCTGGAGGGTGGGTGGGTGAGTGAGTTCTCACTCTATCCATTCCTATAAAAGCTGGTTGCTAAAATGGGAGCCTGGAACCTCCCCATCTCCTTTTTTTTTTTTTTTTTTCCTCCTGTGGAGACAGGATATTGCTACCTTGCCAGGACTGGTCTCAAACTCCTGCCCTCAAGCGATCCTCCCACCTCTTCCTCCCAGAGTGTTGCAATTACAGACGGGAGCCACTGCACCTGGCCTCCCTGCTCGCTCTTGTCTCTCTGTCTCTTCATGTGAGCTCTGCCATGCCAGCTCCCCGTCACCTTCTGCCTTGGGTGGAAGAAGCCCGAGGCCTTCACCAGATGCCCAATCTTCCAGTCAGCAGAATCATGGCCAAATAAATCTTTTTTTCTTTGTAAAATTACCCAGTCTTAGGTATTCCTTTATAGCAATGCAATAGAGCTCTCTCTTTGCCAGTGACAGGGATATTTGTCATACTCTGGTGATATACAATAGCCAGAGTTTAGGATCTTGGCGTGAGATGGTCATACAATATAAAACTATACAAAGAAGACCATTTCCATTTATGGAATCAAATCATTTCAGCAACTGTCTTTCTGAAACCCCATCAACAATGCTAGTTAAAGCTGTTGCTTGGTAACATGCTACTCTCTATAGTTCTTCTTCCTCTTCTTTTTCTTCTTCCTCTTCTTCTGGTAAGGTTAATAAATATTTAACAATAGGCTAATATGCTTACTGAAGCATAAACCAAAAGCATTGCCTTGAAAATCTTCCCAAACACTCAGAACTCACGGCATTCTTCACAAAGGAGCTGTGTAATGTGTCTGACCACTCATAGTAATTAAATAGAAGAGGCACTGGGCACGGTGGCTCACCCCTGTAATCCCAGCTACTTAGGAGGCTGAGGCACAATAATCGCTTGAACCCAGGAGGGGGAAGTTGCAGTGAGCCGAGATTGCGCCTCTGCACTCCAGCCTGGGCGACAGAGTGAGAGTCCGTCTCTAAATAGATAGATAAATAAATAAATAAGGCATTGAAATGTCATTTTGATGGCTTCTGATATTTGGGGTGCACATCAAACATGAAACCAGACGGCCTGATTAATGCCCAATATTATGCCGTATAGATTGTTAAGTGCTATAGAGGTAATTGAATGTAATTTCCCAGTGTGGTTTCCTATAGCATCCTCAGCTTTCTCTTCATGGGGTTCAATTATTACAATATATCTTGAGGATGCTATGACCACCTGCCCTATTAGAAGGTCCTTCTTACACTCTAAGTTGTTCTCCCTACCACCAAGAGTGATGATGAATTTCCACTGACCCCATGTACACATATCTCATGCTTGTCCACAATGGCATTCATTTTATAAATTGGGAATGTAGCAGGTAATTGTTCCGTACTCTGAGTGCATGTGGTTTGAGTGGCTGAACCTATGTCCCCACTTCCTACACACCCTCCTTTATGCTCTATCCAAACCTTGACAGACTGTGCAATCTACCCTCAAGTCACAGAGATGGCACAGGAATGGGTACTTGCCCTGAAATGACCCAGTTAGACTTGGCACAGGGATGTTTATTGGGCCCTTGTGAAGAGAAGCCATCTTTCACCAGAGTACCTGAGAGACTGGAACGTGAACCTGGAATGGCTGGTGGTCATTTTCCCTCTGAGTGGGAGGAGACTGAATGAAATCAACACAGAGAAAGCAGAGCCAAGGGACAGATACTGAGAGAAACCAAGTCTTGATGACAGCACTGAACTCCCTAAGCCCCTGAAAACCTTCTGCTGAACTTTTGGTTATGTATACTAGTGACTGAACCTTTTTCCAATTAAGTCCATTGGAGTTGTGCTCATTGAATAAATGAATGAATGAATGAACCTGGCCACACACCAACAAAAGCCAAGAACACTTTTTACAATCCCAGTTAGCTTGTATGCCACAGTCCCGTAGAACAACCTCCATTTCCTATTGAATTCTAGTGAGTCACATCCATGTGTGGCAGTCCTTGTAAGGTGCCTGCCTGTCTGCAAGCCTCCTGCCCCCTCCTTCCCTGTTCTTTGTTAATGGGGCAGCCGGGCAGAAGCCTACAGAGATAACTCATAATTGATCTCCAGTGTGTCTCAACAGCTTGCATGGTGTGGGGATATCCTGCACATAACAGGATCACTAGGATCTCTAGTTGCCACCTGTTAAATGACAGTCACCGTTGCTGACAACTAACATGCTTTTCCCACATTTTCAAATTCCTGCTGCTCTTTTTTGCCAGATATTCATTTTCCCATATTCCCTCACGGCTCAAAGTGGCCATATGACCTGGCTAATAAGTAAGGAGAGTAAAGATCTGCTGATAAAAAATAAAATTATTTGTTGCCCAAACTCTCTTTCTTTCAGCTTTGAATACAGTGGTGTGAGGATGCAATGTTTTCAGTGTGGCAGCCATATTTAGACCACGAGTTTTTTAGGGCTGCTGTAAAAAATTACCGCACACTTGTGCCTTAAAAAAACAGAAATCTGGCTGGGTGTGGCTGCTCTCGCCTATAAATCCCAGCACTTTGGGAGGCCAAGGCGGGTGGATCACTTGAGGTCAGAAGTTCGAGACCTGCCTGGCCAACATGGTGAAACCCTGTCTCTACTAAAAATACAAAAATTAGATGGGTGTCGTGGCACACGCCTGTAATCCCAGCTACCCGGGATGTTGAGGCAGGAGAATCACTTGAACCCAGGAGGCGGAGGTTGCAGTGAGCCGAGATCGTGCCACTGCACTGCAGCCTGGGCGAGAGTGAGACTCTGTCTCAAAAAAAAAAAAACAAAAGCCAAAAACAGCCAGAAACGTATCTTCTCACCATTCTAGAGGTCAGAAGTCTGAAACCAAGGCGTCGGCAGAGTTGGTTCCTCCTCGAGGCTCTGAGGGAACATCCTCCACTTGCCCCTTTCCTGGGCTCTGGTGGTCGCCGTTCCCTGGCGTGCAGACACATCACTCCAACCTCTGCCCCTGTCATCACATTACTTTTTTCTCTGTGCTTCTCCTCTCCATTAAGAAACTTTTCTCTCTTTCTTCCTTCCCTCCCTCCCCTCCCCTCCCTTCCCCTTCCCTTCCTTCCTTCTTTCTTTTTTCAGGGTCTCATTGTGTTCCCCAGGCTGGAGTGCAGTGGTGTGATCATGGCTCACTGCAGCCTCCACCTCCCAGGCTTGAGCAGATCCGCCTACCTCGGCCTCCCAAGTAGCTGAGACTCCACATGTGCACCACCATGCCCGGCTAGTGTATTTTTATTTGTAGAGACGAGATCTCCCTATGTTGTCCAGGCTGGTCTCCAACCTTTGGGCTCAAGAGATCTCCCACCTCAACTTCCCACAGTGTTGGGATTATGAGCGTGAGCCATCACACCCAGCCCTATTTATTCTCTTATGAGGACACTTGTCATTGGATTTAGGGCCCTTTTCTAATCCAGGATTATCTCATCTTGAGATCCTTACTTTAATTATATGTGCAAAGACCTTTTGTCCAAATAAGGTCACATTCACCGGTTCTGGGTGGACACATCTTTTGCAAGGCCAGCACCAATTTACCTACTACAATGAGGCAACATGGCTAAGGATGGAAAGCCGACATGTGAGAATGGCAGAGAAGAGTGTTAGAAAGACCCAGCCTTCTTGATGGCATCATCCACTCATCAGTGATTTATGAGCCACTCATTTGAGCCTGAAGCCTTAGTCCCATCACTAAGAATTGTGTCAATTAAGAAATTCTGGGACCCCAGAACAATGAAAGCCAAGAATTTCCCCTTAGACTCACACTGGGTAAGCCTCTGACTTACCATTTCCCTGTAGTTCATTTGCTGCTTTAACCTAGCAATTAATTTAGTGGAAGCTGGAAAATTCAGCAGCATGACAAGAAAATTCCGTTTAATTTGAATTACCACTTTTGGATTAGAAAAGATGTAAGAATTAGGAAAATATAAGGGTATCGTTTGGTGTTGATTTATTTGGACTGGAAATGCTTAATTTCAATTATTCATGGCAGAATTTTATAAGAAAACAGCTCATACGCTCAAAGAAGCATCATTAAGGGAATGCTGAAGCCAAATGGCAGCTTATAAGCTCACAGTCTTCCGTTACAAAACTCACCCCTGGGGTAAGATAGAGAAGTGAGGAGGAACTGAGTCCTTCTTACAGTCGGGCAGCTGGCATCTTGTGTTTTGTTTCTTTTTAAATTATCCAAGTAGCATATATATTCTTTTTAATTTTTAAATTTAATTTCTTTATATATGCCTTAAAATATGTGAAATTTTATCCAGATGCATAAATGCAATTGTATGTGGTTCCTCAGAAACACTGACTGGTGTTTGGTATAACCAGATGCTGGTGAGCCCTTGCAGCGGTACAGGCCCAAGCCACTGGTCAGGGCAACCTCCTCACCTGGCTGGGACCTTCTACAGGAGGAAGAGAGCGGGACTCCCAAGGAACAACCCTCTCTCAGACGTACCCTTTGTCTGCTTTGCTTTCATACTTTTTAGGCTCAAGCAAGCTTATAGATAGGACTGAGCAGTATTCAAAGGTTTCCTCTCTGCAATCTTTGAACCCAGTTCAGGTCTTTTCATAATAGAGCGTAAGGCTTAAACATAGAGGAGCATTTTTTTTCTTTTGAGACAAAGTCTTGCTCTGTCACCCAGGCTGGAGGGCAGTGGTGTGATCAGGGCTCACTGCAACCTCTGTCTCCTGGGTTCAAGGAATTCTTATCTCTCAGCCTCCTGAGTAGCTAGAATTACAGGTGTATGCCACCACGCCAACTAAACTTTTTTGCATTTTTAGTAGAGATGGGTTTCACTATGTTGGCCAGGCTAGTGTCAAACTCCTGGCTTCAAGTGATCCACCTACCTCAGCCTCCCAAAGTGCTGGGATTATAAGCATGAGCCACCGTGCCCAGCCTAGAGCATTTTAAAAAAATAAGTTGGTCTACAAAAAATTGGATTAGAAGAAGAAAAAGAATGGATCAGGAGATTATACACATTCTTCCGCCTCTTTTTTTTCTTGCTTAAAGAATTCCTTCCAATTCAACTGGCATAATGCCAATGTGTTCTTCTTTAGCTGTGTTATATTCCATGGTGTGTATGTTTCATTCCTATTAGCAGGCATTCATGGCATTTCCCGTTTTTCTTTTTTTCTTTTTCTCCCTCTCTTTTTTTCTTTCCTTTATTTTCTTTTACTGTTATGGAAGATTCTGCAATAAACATCCTGCACATACGTCGGGAGGCACTGGTGCCTTTTTTGCTATGGAATGGACAGATTCTTTAGAACGAGATTACTGCGACATGAATGGTCCTGGAGGGCATTATGCTAAATGAAATAAGCCAGTCACAAAAATCCACAATGCTGTATGATCCCATTCATAGGAAATGTCCAGTAAGGGCAATCTGAAGGGACAGAAAGTAGACTGATGATTGCCTAGGGCTGCAGGCGGTGGGGTGGGGCAGAGAAATGGGGGACAATTGCTAATGGCTGCAGCAGGATTCCTTTTAGAGTGATGAAAATGTCCTAAAATTAATTGTGTGATGCTTGCCCAACTCTGAATATACTAAAACCAGTTGAGTTTATGCCTAAAATGGGTGAATTTTATGGTACATAAATTATATTTCAGTAGAGCCACTATTTAAAAATGATTGAAATTACTAGGTCAAAACGTATCACAGCTGTTTCCATTTCTACCAGTGCAGGATGGCAGCACCCTTTCCCCACCTCTCCACCAGTGACAGATCTTACAGTTATTTCCAATTTTGCCAATTTGGCACGTATAAAGTGATATCTCATTTTGTCTTTAATTTGTGTTTCCTGGTTAGAGTCTCATCAAAAAGGCTTCAATACCACTTCAGTGTACAAAACATTAAGAGATTCCTCATGTTCTCATGTCTCCTCTGCAGTAACAACTCTCAAGGGTTAAGTGAGCTCCAGCTTCTCTTTATATATTTATAAATTGTTGAACATACCTATCATCTTGTGATTGATAAAGAGAATCACACTATCACCTTGTTTTATGATGCATTGTTTTCACATGACAGTATGTCTCAGAGGTCTTTTTAAATTACCCTATGTAACTCCACCTCATTCTTTTCTTGTTTGTTTTTGTTTGTTTTGAGACAGGGTCTTACTCTGTCACCCAGCCTAGAGTGCAGTGGCATGATCTCAGCTCACTGCAACCTCCGCCTCCCAGGCTCAAGTGATTCTCTGGCCTCAGCCTCCTTAGTAGCTGGGATTACAGGTGTGTGCCACTACCACCTGGCTAATTTTTGTATTTTTTAGTAGAGAAAGGATTTCACCATGTTGGCCAGGCTGATCTCGAACTCCTGACCTCAAATGATCCACCCGCCTCGCCTCCCAAAGCACTGGGATTACAGGCATAAACCACCACGCCCAGCCAATCCACCTCATTCTTTTTGGTGGCTGGTATACCATGGTATGGATAGACTCTCATTTGTTAAACATTGATGGACTTTAGATTGTAGCCAGTATTTCACTATTTCAGACATGTCTCAATGAACAAACTTGTCATACATGTTTTATTTTTATTTAGGTAAAATTTATGTAACAAAAAAATTAACCATTTAAAGCAGGTCTGGGTGTGGTAGCTGATACCTGTAATCCCAGCATTTTGGGAGGCTGAGACGGGTGGATCACTTAAGGTCAGGAGTTCAAGACCAGCATGGTAAACATAGTGAGAACTCATCTCTACCAAAAAAAAAAAAAAAAAAGCCAGGCATGGTGGTGCACACCTGTAGTCCCAGCAACTCAGGAGCCTGAGGTGGGAGGAACACCTGAGCCCAGGAGGTCGAGGCGCATGAGTTGAGATCACACTACTGCACTTCAGCCTGGATCACAGAGCAAGATCCTGCCTCAAAAAGAAAAAAAAAAAAAAAAGTGGACAGTTCAGTGACATGTGGCGCATCCACAATGTTATACAATCATATTCTTTTTTTTCAATCATATTCTCTTTCTAGTTCTAAAACATTTTCAACACCCCAAAATGAAACCTTACCCCCATTAAGCAATCTTCCTCCCTTCTCCCCTGCCTTGAGCCCCTGGGAACCACCAATCTGCATTCTGTCTTTATGAGTTTATCTAGACTGAATATTTCATATAAGTGGAAATACACAACGTGCGACTTTAGTATCTGGAGTCTTTCACTTAGCATCATATTTTCCAGGTTTGCACATGTCATGGCATGTATAGGTACTTCATTCTTTTTACGGCTGAAAAAATCCCATTTTGTGAATATGTCACATTTTGCTTATACATTCATCCATTGGTGGGTTGTTTATACATCTTTGAGCTTATAAATAATCACACTCACTATGCCTGGCATTATCCTGTTGCCTTAAATGTATAAACTCATTTAATCCTATAGCAGTCATATAACATAGGCCCCTTATCCTCCCTTGTATCCCTAGATTCAGACATCTCTGAGCCACTGAAGTGTCTGAGTGGGCCTATATCTATTTCGACAGAAATCATCCTGTCTAATCAATCTATACTCCCTACTTGCCTCCCCCCGACTCCCACTAGATAGAAGTTCCATGAGAGCAAGAGCAGTGTCTTTTGAGTTCAGGCTCTTGGCACAGTGTCTAGCACATAGGAGTTGCCTGACAAGTATTTGTTGACTGGTGAATGAATAAATAAAATACATTAAAATGGAAACTGAGGAAACAGATTTTAGTTTAAGTATTGGGGAAGTCATCATCATCATCCACCATGAAGCCTGAAGGACAAGTGGAAGTCTGTGTAGCAGGAAATGGCTTCAGGCAGAAGGAAAAGTCTAAGCAGCTGCTAGAGCTGTGAGCATACATGGCATGATTCTGGCACCAAGGAGTGGGCTTATGTAGTTGAGGAAATGGAAAATGCAGGAGGGGAGGTTGGAGATATTGATCCAGAAGCCAGAGTTTACAGGAATGCCATGCTAAAGAGTTTGGACCTTTTTCTTCCATGGTGGGGAATCCCTGAAGAGTTCTGGGCAGAAAAATGGTGTGCCTGGATCAGCAATATAGAAAGATCCATCTAGAAGCAATCTGGAGAATGGGTTGGAGGTTGGCAGTCCTGGAGGCAGGGAGATCCATTAGGAGATGTATTTATTGGGCCCTTTCATCAAAAATCCATCTCAACTGGCAAAATGTGGACTGTATTAGCTTACCTGACCTCAGGAAGGGCAGAGGTATTGCTGAGTTTCAGGGGGCACTGCCAGGCTTCTCCATCTCAGGACTGATTCTGATTCTGTCTGGGTTGGCTTCAATTTCTCAGGCTGACTTACATTATATCACACATGACTGTTCATGGTCCTGGGCCTCAGCTCTTACACTGTCATTAGTACCGGGAAATGACAGTCACTCCCTCTGTCCCAAGATCAATTATCCCAGGGAAGGGCTGTCATTGGCCAAGTTTGGGTCAGATGTCCATCTCTGGTCCCATCAACAGTGGCCAAGATAACAAGATCTCAAGGCAATGGCAGATTCCCTTCAAAACACATAAAAAAGAGCTCTGTTCCGGGATCACAAAAATAGTTGTTTGTGACTATACCCTCTTGTTATAGGACAGACACAATGTGAGGAGTGCCTGAACCAAGGAACTCTGGAAGGGAGAAGAGAAGGCAAATTCAGGGACAGAATTGGAATAGAATACAGTCCTCAGTTGCTGGTCTGTATTCTCCTGTATCCAGGAGCCAGGTGTCTCATCGGGGCCCATTGACTGAAAATCCAAGTCTCCTCTAGATTTGCATCTACATTTGAGGATCTTGGGAGCCTGGAAACTTGAGGACTGGAGACCTGTTCTTCAGCTTTGCAGCCACTCTATTTCCACATAAGCCTGAGAAAGGAGCTTCTTTCCCATGAATCAGTACAAACTCACCTACCTAAGTGAGGACACAAAATAGAATTTCAGTTAATTTAATAGTTTTAAGTTGTAGAAAAATAAAATCACATTTTTTTTTTTTTTTTTTTGAGATGGAGTCTTGCTCTGTCACCACACTGGAGTGCAATTGTGCGATCTCGGCTCACACCAATCTCTGCCTCCCTGGTTCAAGCAATTCTTATGCCTCAGCCTCCCAAGCAGCTGGGATTACAGGCACACGCAACCACGCCCAGCTAATGTTTTTGTATTTTTAGTAGAGATGGGATTTCACCATGTTGGCCAGGCTGGTCTCAAACTCCTGGTCTCAAGTGATCCGCCCATCTCAGCCTCCCAAAGTTCTGGGATTACAGGGGTGAGCAACCACACCCAGCAGTACATTTCTTATTCCTCTGGATTTAAGGACTGAGATTTGTGACAGCAGCACTTGACACCTAATTGGTGCTGAACAATTAATTCTTTATTGAGTGATTGAGAGAAGAGCTGGCCCAGATGGGATATCAAGGAGACTTCAGGTCAAGGAGAACCTAAAGGAATTAGGAAAAGGGAGAACCAGGAATACAAACTCCACTGGTTTCAGGTTCTTCTCTTAGATAAGTTCTGACCTCCTGCTAACCTCTTCTTTCTGGTTTTTGATGGTGGTGATGATATGTGTGAGGGGCAGGCTGGGTGGGGGAGGGTGGGATTGCATTAAAGAATGCACAGTCACGCCTGTAATCCCAGCACTTTGGGAGGCGGAGGTGGGCAGATCATGAGGTCAAGAGATCGAGACCATCCTGGCCAACACGGTGAAACCCCGTCTCTACTAAAAAAATACAAAAAGTAGCTGGGCATGGTGGCGTCCACCTGTAGTCTCAGCTACTCGGGAGGCTGAGGCAGGAGAATTGCTTGAACCTGGGAGGCGGAGGTTGCAGTGAGCCAAGATCGCGCCACCGCACTCAGCCTGGCGCCTGGCGACAGAACAAAACTCTGTCTCAAAAAAAAAAAGAAAAAAAAGAATACACAGAATTTGGGCCTGGCATGGTGGCTCATGCCCATAATCCCAGCACTTTGGAGGCCCAGGAGAGTGGATTGCTTGAGCCCAGGAGTTTGAGATCAGCCTGGGCAACATGGCGAAACCCTGTATCTACAAAAAATACAAAAAAATTAGTTGGGCATGGTGGCACGAGCCTGTAGTCACAGCTACTAGTGAAGCTGAGGTGGGAGGATCACCTGAGCCAGGGAAGTCGAGGCTACAATGAGCCATGATTGCACCACTGCACTCCAGCCTGGGCAACAGAGTGAGATCCTGTCTCAAAAAAAAAAAAATAAAAATGCACAGAATTCTTTAGGATTCCACCAGAGGGTACAATTCTGAAATTAAGCCACTCAAAGGAGTCACAGGTTTTTATGACCAAGTTTTAAATGGTTCTTCCACCTCCCACCCTCCATCCCAGAGTCCCATGGCCCGGGGCTCTTGGCTTGCTCAGGCCTTAGTCACAGCTGCAGGTGTCATCTGCTGCCTGAAGCATGTGCCAAATGGCAGAGCCTTCTCTTTTGCTGAAGATGAGGCTCTCGCCCTGGGCAGGGAGTAAAAGCCCGGTCCCCACATGCCACTACCTCCAATGGCAGCCTCGCAAATAAAAACATGAGCTGGAACCTTCCACTTGGCCTTCACTTTCGGTGAAACAGGGCTTGGGAAGCAGAGAGAGTGACAGAAGTGGTTGCTTCATCTCACCCTGTGGTGGCTGCTGGCTGAGGGCCTGGGGCAGGCTAGCCAGCTGGGGGAGTGGGGTGAGAGGGGCGATCAGCCAGGCGAGCTTGCAGGGACTGAAGTCTCTGCCCAGTTAGCAGCATCTGGCTGTGACCTCCAAAGTTCCACCCTCAGCCTGGGATGAGGAGGGAGGGCGGGACCCACCGCACTGGCAGCCGCACGGGGTGGGAGAAAGCCAGGGCTCTTCCCCAGACTTGGGCCAAGAAAGGCTCTGCTGAAAGAGGAACGGCCCCAGGCAGCTCCTGTGGAAATAGGGTGGCCTGCGTTGGGGCGGGGGTCTGCATCCCGGATACTTTGAAATCATGCACACGTGCTGCCAGGAAGAGCTTCCCAACTGGAAGATCTAGAAAAGGATCTCAGTGGGTCAGACCATTGGGTTATTTTTAAACCCTGGATCGGGTTCCAGACAGCATTTGCCCTGCAGTCTGAACAGCTCCGGAAGGCAGACGTGGGTGCTGGCATGAGCGGGCGTGAAAGGGCGCGGCAGCTGACTCGGGGTCACGCTGACACCCGAGCGCAGCCAAGCGCAGGGCCGTGCGAAGCGCAAAACCGCAGGCGATGAACTGCAGTCAACGCCCTGCGCGCACAGTCCTCTACGCGGTCCCCTGGCCCCTCCTGGAGGGGCTTTAATGAGAAAGGCATCCTAGAGTTAGGTTTGCGGCAACACCGAGAGGCACTGAGCCTCCTCAGGGACTGAGAGAAAGCGCCAGCCCCTGCAAGCCGTGGCAGGAAGTGAGCGCGAGGGGCGAGGCTCAGGCCGGCCCCTCCAGGAGGGAGCATCTGGGCACAGCTAGGCAGGCTGGGTCGGGACCAAAAGAGAGTTTCCAAGCAAAAGGCTGTGAAAGCAGAGAAGCCTGGGTGTCTGGGGCAGGTACGACAGGGCGAGGCTGCTGGGGCAGTGGCTGGGACAGGAAGAGGTGGCACCAGAGGGGGACCTTGAAGGATGGGCAGGATTGCCAGGCACATGTGGGGTGAGAAGCAAGAACAGCTGAAAAAAACAAACAAACAAACAAAACAGCCTGAACCGGAAATAAGAGTAACTGGGCACACGGGGCAATGGGGAGAGGTTCCTGTACCCAGACTTTACCAGAGTACAGGAGAAAATGCTGGGACGGTAAATTACTCGCACTGCAAGGAGTTCAGATCTTTGGTCACAGCAAACCCAGTCAAAGGTTTTTGAACAAGGAGTAATGTGAATTATTTCTTTTCTTTTTTTCTTTTTTTTTTTTTTTAAAGACAGAGTCTCATTCTGTCGCCCAGGCTGGAGTGCAGTGGTGCAATCTTGGCTCACTGCAGTTCTGCCTCCCAGGTTCAAGTGATTCTCCTGCCTCAGCCTCCCAAGTAGCTGGAATTACAGGCACCTGCCACCACACGTGGCTAATTTTTGTATTTTTAGTAGAGACAGGGTTTCACCATATTGGCCACGCTGGTCTTGAACTCCTGACCTTGTGATCCGCCTGCCTTGGCCTCCCAAAGTGCTGGGATTACAGGCATGAGCCACCGCGCCTGGCTGAGTTATAATTTTTCAATGTGTTTTGGATAGCTGTGGGTAAGGATATACCAAAAGAAGAAAGCTGGCTGTAGAGACCAGAATGGAGGCTTTCACAGCAGCTCAAGTGTTGGGAAGAATGAGAAGGAGGAAATGTGCAGGAGGGCTCAGGTAAAGGTCACTCATTCCATGTTGGAGAGCAGGGGGCAGGGAGTGGGCACTGAAGATGCTATAACATTTGGGGGCCTGCATGACCAGGAGGGTGGGTGGTCTCTCTCTAAAGGGCAGAGAGGGCAAAGGGAAGTGGGGGACAGGTGTGCATGTTGATCTGTGGGTGCAGAAGTCCAGGGTGCACTTAGACTCGAGACTTGGGAGTCACTGTGTGCAGGGCAGAGCTAAAGCCATGAGATAAGGAAAGATGGGCCAAGGACACTACCGAGTACCAGCTTGGTTGGGAGACCCCCACCCAGGTGGCGCTGAAGGTATTGAGAGGCAGACACCCAGACAGAACAACAGAGTGGATCTATCCCAGGAACCAACAGCCTGAGAGCTGAGAGGCTGACAGCTTTTTCAGGCTAAGGGCCCCGAGCAGATTCTCATCCATGTATTTATTTGTTCTTTGACAGGTGAGTCTTATTAATACACAGGTGCTCTACATTTACTCATAACTCAAGAATATACCAAGTAGGCAGCTGTTACCCGCCTGCCACTAATTACAAACTAAAAGGTATCCTCCACAGAGGAGCCATGGGGGCAGGGGTAAACTTAATTGTTTCTCAACAGGACACGGCATAGAGGATGAAGAGAGGAAGGCTGGGGAGAAGACGGCTCATGGTCCCCAGGACCCATTCTGCCATCTTCATGTTAGTGATGAGTCTCCCTAGTTTGAAATTGGCACATGGACACCCGCTTGAGCTTCCCTTGCACGTTGGTGTGGTCATGTCACCAAGTTCTGGCCAATGGGATGTGAGTGGAGGTGACGACATGCAACTTCTAGTTCCTGTCCTTCGAAAAGGAGGCTACCTTGTTTCTCCTCATTCTTTTCCCCCCTGCAACAGGCTGGAACATTGGCATGGTGCTGGTGAGCCAGCCCTCAGCATGAAAATGAGGATACCCACTAGGAATGGTGGAAGAGCAGGACATGAGGAACCGAGGCTCCTGGGTGAGCTGTGAGCCCGCATGCCCAGCCACCCAGGACAGCCTGCGGAGCTCCAGACTAGCAAGTGGAGGAGAAATAAACTTCTTTCTCATTGGAGCACTGTTGTTGATTAATTTGGAAGGAGTCGTCTCTTTGTCACAGCAGCTAAGCGTGTGCCCTAAGTACTACTTATACTAATACCGAAAATTTCTATTGGAAATAAAATCCTGGGAGATGCCAGCACTCAGGAGATACAAGTGGGAAACGTGGAAACACAGAAGGAAAAGAGAAAAACCAAAGAAGTGAACTATTAGAGAATCCAAAGCAAGACAGCAAAGAAACCAGAAGGCAAAGAGTGTTAAATGCGACAAAAAAGTCCATATAAACAAAGATTATCAAGAGACTCTGATTTGGACAGTATTTCAGCAGATCGAGGGGGACTTAAATCAGGCAAAGGAGTTGACACCAGAATGGAGGTAAGGATATCATTTCTTCCATCTCCGTGCATACTTTTTGTGAGCATGTTACTGTGATTTGGACATTTATGGTTCTGCATTGGCCTTTTGAGAAAAATGAATCAGGCTCATTCGTGCTTGTGCTCATGAAATTATGTGTATACTGATGCTTATCTATGTGAATTATGATTTTTCTGATATAATACTATGCTACTAAAACAAAACATTTAAATATTTAAGTGTTTATATTCATCAAAGCATATTCATTTTTTCATCAATTAACCTTATAATAGTAAAAAATATGTATACTGAATTGAGAGATTGGTGAACCGAACTGTACCTGTGAGGAATCTTTTGATTTCCAGTGAAAGATAATCCAACCCAAACTGCTTTAAGGAGAAAGGGAACTCACTGACTCACCAAACTGAAGCGGCCAGCAGTAGGCTGGCTACAGGCGCCGTTTGCTCAGGAACTCCTATTTTGTCACTGGGACTGTTTCAGTCTCTTCCTTTCTCTGAGTTCTATGATGGCTCCATCGTCAAAGAAGCTTTCTTCCTGTGGTCACCAGGTGGCTGCACTGCTTTTCACAGCCACCCTAGCTTCATGTCCAGGGGAGAAAACCAAAAGTCTCTTGCCAAGAAACCCCAGTTATTGGATCTTGTTGGCTTGTAGGTCACATGTTCATCCCTGAACCAATCAGGCCAGAGAAAGCAAAGCTTACTAATGGAGTCCCCTGGACAAATCATGTAACCTCTCTGTGCCTTAGTTTTGGCATTTTAAAATGCAAATGAGAAATAGTACTTATTTGATAGAGTTGTTATGAGGGTTATATAGGCTAAGGTTTATAAAGTACTTAGAACAGTGCCTCGTTCAGGGCAAGCACCATATAAAATATTTGTTGAACAGATAATGTTGGCCAGGACTGAGTCACAAATCTCCCACTTCTATCCACCTAGGCCACTCAGCGACTGTATGGGGAAGGAATAGTTGGTGTGGAAGAAAGGAGAAATGGGCCCCAGGTCGGCAAGTGACCCACGTTCTCTAGAATGCTAGAAAACAGGAATACAAGAACTTGAGGTTGAATGAATTGGAAGAATAGATTTGAGAGGAGGAGATGGGATTATGACCAGAGAGGTGAATTTCAGGAAACCTTAATGATTGATATAATTTGGCTCTGTGTCCCGCACCCAAATCTGATCTCAAATTGCAATCCCGACAACCCCCACATGTTGAAGGAGGGGACCAGGTGGGAGGTGACTGGATCATGGGGGCAGTTTCCCCATGCTGTTCTCGTGATAGTGAGTGAGTTCTCATGAGATCTGTTTTTTTTTTTTTTTTTTTTTTTTTTTTTTTTTTTTTTCCTTTTTAACAGAGTCTCACTCTGTTGCCCAGGCTGGAGTGCGATGGCATCTCAGCTCACTGCAACCTCCACCTCCTGGGTTCAAGCAATTCTCCTGCCTCAGCCTCAGCCTCCTGAGTAGCTGGTATTACAGGTACATGCCACCACACCCGATTAATTTTTGTATTTTTAGTAGATATGGGGTTTCTACTCATGATCCATCCACCTCGGTCTCCCAAAGTGCTGGGATTATAGGCATGAGCCACCATGCCCAGCCTGAGATTGATGGTTTTATAAGGCAGTTTTCCCTGCCCTTGCTTGCACTCCATGCCTCTTCCCCTTCTGCCATGATTGCAAGTTTAGTGAGGCTTCCCCAGCCATTGGAACTGTGAGTCAACTAAACCTCTTTCCTTTATAAATTACCCAGTCTCAGGTATGTCTTTATAACTGTGTGAAGTTGCACTAATACACTGATGATGTTGCAATTCTGTGATGAAGGGGATTCAAGAGGGACTATGAGTTGGTGGCTGAAGTCGAGTTGAGTGTTAGAAGTAAAAGTTCGGAGTTGCAAAGAAAATAAACATTCAAAGAAGTTCTCAGCAAGGCAATTTTTACTTCTGCAGAAGGGTGCCACTCGCAAGCCTGTTCACCATGAGGGCATCCCAAACAAAGGAGAGGAGGCCTTTTTATCCTTAACGCATGAGGCTTCTACTGTGTCCAGTCTCCAGGGGCTGGAGTTGGACCACATAGTCTAAGCTAAACTTGATTGGCTAAAAGCTTAAACCTTTCCTAAACAGGTAAAGGCAATGGAGAACAAAGGAAGGGAGGAAGTGGCTGTGTGGCTTGCAAAGGGCTGGGAAAACAATAACATGTCTAAATAAGGAGAGAAGTATATGCAACAAGCTAAGCCATGCCTGGGCTGATGCTTTATTTGAGGAAGAACTTCACTGTATCTATCACTGAGGTAGGCACAACTACAATGCCAGGGTATTCAAAATTTTATGAACTCAGCTGGGCTGAATTTTCTGCCAAAAATGATATTTTCAAAGCAAAGATTGTTGGTTTTTAATAGTCTAGTTTCTAAATATAAATATTTTAGGTTTTAAATAGTCCAAAGCCAGAGCTTCAGATGTGTGTGTGTGAGTGTGTGTATACTAGTGACTACTCTCTTACTCCTTTTTCTGGCACCTCCCCCACTTTTTTTTTGAGATAGAGTCTTGCTCTGTCACCCAGGCTGGAGTGTAGTGGCATGATCTTGACTCACTGTAACCACTGCCTCGAAGGTTCAAGCAGTTCTCCTGCCTCAGCCTCCTGAGTAGCTGGGATTCCAGGTGTGCATTACCATGCCTGGCTAAATTTTGTATTTTTGGTAGAGACAGGGTTTAACCATGTTGGCCAAGCTGGCTCAAACTCCTGACCTCAAATGATCTGTCCACCTCAGCCTCCCAAAGTGCTGGGATTACAGGCATGAGCCACCACACCCAGCCTTAGCTTTTTTTTTTTTTTTTTTTTTTTTTTTGCTTTGAATCGATTACATAAGATTTAGGACCTAAAGAGATCTAAAACCTCACACACTCAGCTGAGCTCCTTCAGGCCTCAAGAGTAAAGGGACTCAAGTAACCTCACAACATGGCAAAGTGAAGCATCAGTTTTATTACTAGGAAACCGAGACCAAAGAACTCAGGGGACACTGGGGGAGTGAGGAAAATGGAACTTCTTCCACATCCCCCTCAGGACAGTTGTCGCACCCTGACTCCAGCCAGCACGAGTGCCTCCAGGGTCCATGATATGAAGATAGGGGCTGGCAGGCCTGTCTGGACTCTCAGGTGATGCTGGAAGCAAGTACGATGGGGTCTTGGGACTGAAGGCCAGTGGGAGCAGCCCCGTCTCCAAGGGACGCCGAGGGTAGGGAGAGAAGGATCTGTGTCTCAAGTGTCTGACCCAAGTGTCTCACTCAGCTGTATTTTTAGCTCTCATCCTTGAGCCACATATCCAGAGAACCTACATAATTCTTTTGCTGAAGCACAACATTTTCCTTGCATTTTAGTTTAGAGATCCAGTTTTGGGGACGTCATCCTCCTTCCTGTTTTTATGTGCACTACGGTTTCTTTCTTTCTTTGAGACAAAGTCTTGCTTTGTCGCCAGGCTGGAGTGCAGTGGCATGATCTTGGCTCACTGCAACCTCTGCCTCCTGGGTTCAAGCAATTCTCCTGCCTCAACCTCCTGAGTAGTTGGGACTACAGGCGGGTGCCATCACGCCCAGCTAATTTTTGTAATTTTGGTAGAGACTGGGTTTCACCATGTTGGCCAGGATGGTCTTGATCTCTTGACCTCGTGATCCACTTGCCTCACCCTCCCAGAGTGCTGGGATTACAGGCGTGAGCCACCATGCCCAGCCCACTCTGGTTTCTGTTTTCTCTCATTGGTAAAACTTGCCTAATGGGCAGGGAGGGAATGGGATTGAAAAACTGGGACTTGGTCATCACACAGACCTGGGCTGAATCCCAGACACACCCGAGCCTGTGACTTTAAGGCAAGAAGCTGGACCTCCCCAAGAATCCACTTCCCCTGCCGTCAAACACAGATCCTAACAGTAATCACTTCATGGGCTGTGCCCTGGGGGTTGCTGGAATAATGTTTGCAAAGTTCCCCATGCAGTTCCTGGTGCATAGTTACAAGTCAATAAATGTGGGCAATTATTTTATTTTCAGAAATCTGTGAAAGATGCGTGTGGAGGGCTCACCTTGTTACAGTTTTTCTCCCTGGGGAGCTCTCTCCTGAAACATGAGTCTGTGTTTTGAAGAGAACCTCAGTGGTTTAGTCCTGTGTGAGTTCAAAATTGTTTCGTAGCCTCAAGATCACATCCATAGCAATCTTGTTGGTCCATCATTCATCCTGTTTTTAAGCAGTTTCCTCTAGTGATTTAAAAAAAACGATGCAAGGGCAAATTGGAAAACACACCACGTTGAAAGCTGCTTCAGGGTGTAGTGTTTACCCTTTTAAAAATTATTTCTGTTGTTCATTTCATAATAACTGAAGATTTGACATTCTGGCTATGTTCACATGATAAAAATAGATGTAACGTCTGTGAGATAAATGTATAATCACCATAATCCAGTATCTCTATGATTTCCACATATTTTTAGAACCTAAAAATGGAAATATTTAGAGAGGCTATTTTATTACTTTCTTGCATTTTTAATCTATCAAGTCTGAATTTTATTTTAGTTTTTACTTTGTTTATAACATTTTATGATGCTACAATGTTTAAAATTCATATTTTGGGGATTGAGATGAAAGTCTTCCCTGTGATCCTATTATTTGGGAAATAGATTTTATGTTAGTTTGGCATTTTCTGTGGCTACTAACTTAAATCTAGTAACTGGTATCCATGGCATCCATGGTTTTTTTTAATTCTTTTTTTGTTTTCCTCACCACTATATTAACAAGAAGGCATCCATGTGCTATGAACCAGAATATTCTTTCTAGTTACTTTACCTTTGAACTCAAACTATTTGACTTTTATACAAATGGAGAAAATAGTTCAAAAAGTAACATGCCTTCTTCAGCATCATCTAATGGCAATCAACACCTAATTTACATCTCTAGGTAGAATGAGAAATCAATTCCTCCCTCAAATGTTGAGGGCCAGGTCTTATGTTGCAGGCTTTCCACACCATTTCACTATGTGATATCTTTTCCGCTTATTAAAAATAATCTTTCCTTCTTCTGACTGAAAAGTAATCATTGCTTTTAAGATAACCTGAAAAATAATATTATCTCTTGAGCTGATCCTGAATTTCAAAATAATTCTCCTTTCAAAAATAGCTTCCTCAAAATTGAGGACATAAACAATATGTTACTCCCAAGGCAATAATTAGAATTACAGACGGAGACTTCATTTGACAATATTGTCTCATCACATAAGATAATGAAATAAATGCATTTTTCACTTGTTGCAATGAAAAATTGCAAGCCATCTAGATGTTAGGTAAAATATGGTATATCTATGTAGATTAAAGTATAGCTATTACAAATAATAGCTTATATAGCATTTTTCCTTTTTATTTTTACTATTAGATTCTTTTTATTTATAAATTAACTAATTGCAAAATGTGCTCATTGAAAAGCTTCGAAGCACAAAGACTACAAAGAAAATACCCCATTTTTAAGGACTTGGAGAAATACTCACAATCAAACAATTACTGAAAGAAAAAAACATGAATTCAACACAGAGCTCGGTCTTGGTTATATTAGTTATATTGGAACATATATTAATTAATAATATATTATTAATATAATTATATACATAATATATAGCATATATATCTTACAAATATAACACATTATATAACATTATATATAACATATATTATATATTATATAACATTATATATGTTATGTATAATATATTTAACATACAATATGCATTATATTTATAGTATATAATATATATGTGATATGTATTATATATTTACATATAAGATATATGTATATGAAATGGGAGAGTTCCCTGATGCCCCTTGCAGGACGTCGGACAGCGGTGTGGCTCTCCTGTTCAGTTGCCTCAGCTGCTCAAACCCCTTACAGGAGGGGAGCACGCAGACAGATGCAGGAGCCCAAGTGGGCGTGTGTTACAGTGTTCCCTTTTTAGCCCTGCCGTCGTCCGCTGACAGCTTGAGTGTTAACCAGCTCAGTGGACCTTCTGCCTTTCTGGAAGGGCAGCAGGCCAGTGTGACAGCTTTCTGGATCCCAAGCTCTTGTCCAGCATCCTGGAAAAATTGGGTCGCACACAGACTGGAAGGATGAATGCAGGAGTTTTACTGAGGGGTGGAGGTGGCTCTCAGCGGGATGGATGGGGAGCCGGAAGTGGGGGATGGAGTGGGAAGATGATCTTCCCCTGAAGCCTGGCTGTCCAACAGCTGAACCCCTCTCCGACTGCCCCAACCAAACTCCTCTTGGCATTTCGACGTTCCTCCTCTTCTCTCTGTCTGCCACGTGGTATCACTGTCCATCTGCTTTTCTTATCTCCCTGCCTGCTCTTCTGCTTCTGGACCCTGGGGTTTGGGGTTTACATGAGGACGGGATGAAAGCATGGCTGGCCAAAAGACAACTTTTTAGGTGCAAAAACAGGAATGCCTGTCCTCATGTAGGGCCGCTGGATCCTCAGGCTTGAGGGTGGGGCCTTTCCTGGGGAAGCCACCCTTTTCTACCCAGTGCTTCCCTGTCTCCTGTCCCTATCATATATATTTTTTTAATTTTTTTTTTTTAAGACTGAGTCCCCCTCTGTCACCTAGGCTGAAGTGCAGTGGCATGATCTCAGCTCACCCCAACCTCTGCCTCCCAGGCTCAAGCAATCCTCCAGCCTCAGCCTCCCAAGTGGCTGGGACTACAGGCAAGACTCCCGCTCCAGTCAGTTATATATATTTATTTGTGTCAATATGCTATAGAAATAACAGGCTGTCTCTGGTTAGTGGAATTCCAGTATTTTAAATTTTCTTAGGCCAGGCATAGTGTCTCATGTATATACCCCAGTACTTTGGGAGGCTGAGGCAGGTGGATTGCTTGAGTCCAGGACTTCGACACCAGCCTAGGCAACATGGCAAGACCCTGTTTCTACCAAAAATATGAAAATTAGTGAGGCTTGCACTTGTAGTCCCAGGTACTTGGGAGGCTAAGGTGGGCAGTTGGGGCTCCTCAACCTCCAGATCATTGCAGTGAGCAGTGATCTCACCACTGCACTCCAGCCTGGGCAACAGAGTGAGACCCTGTCTCAGAAAAAATCTCTTTCTTTTCTTTTTCAGCATATTCCAGAATCTTTATAATAAGCATGTATACTTTTATAATCAAAATTTAATAAAAGGCAAACTTCAAAAAGACAGATATGTAGTAGAAATGAAAAAGACAGAAAATCCAGAGGCAATGAATGTTTTAGACTTTGAGGGACAAAGACCACAGTGGCTGATGAGCATGTTTCTAGCTGCTTTATATTCCGACAAACCTAAGTCTGGATGGTTTGTATTGTCACTCACAAGCATTGTTCCATCAGCAAAGGGGCTCACAGCTTGGCCTGACCTCTGACACACTGCTCTGCTCTGGGCCTGCCAGTTCATCTCCACGGCCTCAGTTTCCCCTTATGGCAGGTTAGGTCCACACAATGTTAAAGTCCTGAGATTCAATTCATATCATGTAATACTTGTTTTTCTAGCATCATCCATTGAAAAGTATTCCACTTTAGCTAAAAAGGTTGAGTTGAGTTGAACACACTGAGCACTTGCTTTCTGCCAGGCACTGAGATGAGGCGGGATACAGAGCTGGGTCAGGAACAATCTCTGCCTTTGAGAGGCTTAACACCTGATGAGAGGGGCTTGGAGGAACAGAAGGGGAGAGTGTGTGAAAAGTATGTGCAGAGATCCAAAATCGCAGAGATGGGCGTTGAGACCCAACCTGGGAATCTGAGGTTTCCTGGGAGAGATGACACCCAAGCTGAGTTGCAGAGAAAAAGTCAGTTAGCCAGAACTGGGAAAGTACAAATAGACTTTCATCCTTGCAGCATCATGGGCAGTAATCAGTTTATTTTATTTTTGAGACAGGGTCTTGCTTTGTCACCCAGGCTGGAGTGCAGTGGTATAATCACAGCTCACTGCAGCCTTGACCTCTGCAGACTCAAGCGATCCTCCCACCTCAGCCTCTTGAGTAGCTGGGACCACAGGCACGTGCCACCACGCCCAGCTAATTTTTGTATTTTTGGTAGAGACAGGGTTTCATCATGTTGCCCAGGCTGGTCTCAAACCTCTGAGCTCAACTGATCCACCCGCCTCAGCCTCCCGAAGTGCTGAGATTACAGACGTGAGCCACCATGTTTGGCTGTAATTAGTTTTAAAATAGAAAGAATCTGAGGCAAAAACACTTTCTAGTTGCCCAACAAGGTCAATGAGTGGTCAGTACAGAGTAGTTCCTGTCACCTGGAAGGACAGGGGGCCCCATTATCAGAAACAGTCTTAAGCTGGGTATGGCAGTCCTCACCTATTGTGTCAACTACTCAGGAGTTCCAGGCCAGCCTGGGCAGCATAGCAAGACCCCATCTCTAAAAACAAAAAAGAAAGAAAGAAAGCAAACTGTCTAACTGATTTCAATTCTAGTTCTTTTTAAGAAATTAAGGCATTTTTAAATTTTCTACTAATACAGCCTCCTCCCAGTGGCCTCTGGGGTCTTGTCCTTGCCGATAACCCCCCCATCATCTTTCTCCATTGCCCCGGCTACCACCACCCAGCATCTACAAGGCAACCTAACCTTTCTCTTATTAAATTTGACCTCTCAAAGTATAGCTCATGTGTGTTGGGCCAAGGAGAGCTGCTATGAGGCCTGGCTCTTATCTTTGGACACCTGCCTAAAGCCCATACTCTTTTCCCCACTGATAAGATATAGAAAGAACAGTCACAAAAGCTGGATATCACAATCAAGCCAAGTCAGACTCCCTGCTGGGTCTGTGTCCGGTCTGGAGGGGCTAGTGGGGAATTAGTCACGTAGAGCCCACAGAGCCTGCGGCAGGCCCAGCCAGGACTGTGCAGGTGGAAGGGTTCACCTCGGAGCATTTCCTGTGACTTTCCCTCCCCTCTGCTTCTCACTACTGCTCTAGGACCCTTTTCTTTTCCTCTAAAGCAGGAATCCAGATTTCTACCAACCTCTGGCCTGAGCGTGAGACAGTATATATTCAGATGCATGCTTACCGCACGAGCTTCTCAGCTCTCAAAGAGTATTTAAGACTAGGGCTATGAAAAAGGAGAGGAAGAAGGGAAGAGGGAGTAAGGGAAGGAGGGCCTGGGGCTATCAGGTGGGAGGGAGGACTCGCTGCTTCTAGGACCCAGGGACAGAAGGAAATGAGCTGAGATGAACTACCCTTAATCTGGTTCCCTCTGTGTGATCCATCCTTGGGGAACAATTGTAGTACAGTTATGCGTCACTTCACAATGGGACAGGTTCTGAAAAATATGTTATTAGGCAATTTAATTGTTGTGCAAACATACAGAGTGTAGTAACACAAATCTACATAGTATTGCCTACTACACACCCAGGCTAGATGGTAGAGACTGCCGCTCCTAGGCCACAAACCTGTGCAGCATGTTATTGTACTGAATACTATAGAAAAACGCACCACAGTGCTATCTGTGTATCTAAGCGTGTCTAAACATAGAAAAGGTACAATAAAACATGGTATTATAGCCAGGCGCGGTGGCTCACACCTGTAATCCCCGCACTTTGGGCCGAGGTGAGCAGGCCATGAGATCAAGAGATCGAGACTATTCTGGCCAACGTGGTGAAACCCCGTCTCTACTAAAAATACAAAAAT
Source organism: Alouatta palliata (assembly GCA_004027835.1). Taxonomy (NCBI): domain Eukaryota; kingdom Metazoa; phylum Chordata; class Mammalia; order Primates; family Atelidae; genus Alouatta; species Alouatta palliata. The sequence goes on along the minus strand of PVKV010000626.1, from coordinate 32,191 downwards.
TAGCTGGGTATGGTGGCACGAGTCTGTAGTCCCAGCTACTCGGGAGGCTGAGGCAGGAGAATCGCTTGAACCTAGGAGGCCGAGGTTGCAGTGAGACAAGATTGCACCACTGCACTCCAGCCTGGCGACAGAGTGAGACTCTGTTTCAAAAAACAAAAGCAGCAACAATAAAAAAACATGGTAGTATAATCTCATGGGACCACCGTCATCTACGTGGTTCCCTCATTGACCAAAATGTCGTATGCAGCTCATGACCATACTTAGGTTAATGGTAGCTAGCTGCTGTTACAAATCAACCACAACCTTTCATTCAACACAATAAAAGTTGACTTCTTGTTTATGTAACAGCTCATTGTCAGCATTCCTGATTAGTAGGCAGCTTTTCTGGGACAGACATCTCTCTTCTGGCCAAGGGCACTGTGGCCAGTCGGGCAGCTGTTATCCCGAATGGCTCGGGCACCAACAGAAAGAGGTCATTGTGCTTTACAGTTCTCCTAATGCAGTACAGAAGGGCTTTGGAGGGAAGGAATGAAGGGGATGAGAAGTCTGAAGAGCCACCCCTTCAATACTTCTGTAAAGCCCTGCTTCTCCCTTTGAATCATGATTGTGGCACGCAGAAAGAGCATGGACTGCAGTCAGACGGATGTGCGTTCAGATCCCAGCACTGCCACTTCCTGGCTGTGCCACTATGGGCCACTTACTCAATCTCTCTGAACCTCAGTTTCTTCATTTGAAAAACAAGGATATTAAGAGCTCACAGAGCTGTGGTGAGGAGTAAATAAAGTGACATTCCACATACATGAGGCATCTAATCAATACCTGCTCTTCCGCTAAGCAGGGCCCCTAGACTGGCTCTTGAATGGCACTTAGTGTTCAAGGGAATCCTGAGAAATGGTGTTAGGGCGACTGCCATGTGGAAAGAAAGTAAAGCAGAATTCCCTGTCTCCTCCCTCCCGAATAAATACAGAGAGATGAAAGATTTCACTTATTTTCTTGGAGCAGGGAAGGCCTTCCTGACCATGATTCTAAATCCAGAAACCATGAAAGAAAACAATGATCAATCTGATACATACAGATTAAAAATATCTGGGGAGAAAAATAGATAAATTAAGAGATATCGGCAATTTAGGAAAAACATTTGCAACCTTATCTTGAAGGGCTAATTTCCTTAATAAATATGAAATTCCTATCAATCAATAAGAAAAAGGCTAACAACCAAATCAAAATGGCCAAAGGCTACAAATAGGCAGTTCCCGGGGAAGAAAATACAAATGACTTTTAAACATTGAAAAGATGCCCAGCGTTGCTCAGAATAAAATTAATGCAAATTAAAACTACAATTAGATAGCAATTTAAAACCTTTCAGATTGGCAAAGACCAAAAAAATCTGGTAAGACTTTTAGTGAAGGCAGAGAAAACAGATCCTTTCATACATTGTTGATGAGAGTGGAAATTGATTCACTCTTTCTAGAAAGCAATTTGGTAATTCTGTCAAATTTCAGGTAGGTGCAGTGGCTCATGCCTGTAATCCCAGCACTTTGGCAGGCTGAGGTGGGCAAATCGCTTGAGCCCAGGAGTTCAAGATCAAAACTCTGTCTCTACTAAAAATACAAAAAATTAGCTGGGTATGTGGTGTCATGCACCTGTATACCCAACTACCTGGGAGGCTGAGGTGGGAGGATCACTGGAGCCCAAGAAGTTGAGGCTGCAGTGAGCTCTAATAGTACCTCTGCACTCCAACCTGGGCAACAGAGTGAGACTCTGCCTCAAAAAAAAAAAAAAAAAAAAAAAAAAATCCAAATCTGATATACCCTTTTGTTTAGCAATGCCATTTTAGGAATTTATCCTGTAGATGTATGTATGATTTTTTGTAATGATTAGAAGCAACTTAACTGTCCATGAGTAGAGGAATAGTTAATTAAATTAGGATAACAACATAAAATAAATACAAGGTCAACCTTGTATGTGCTAATATAAAAAAGTTTCCCAAGTGGAAAACCCAAGAACAGTATATAGGTACTATGCATTCTTCTTTGTATTTTAAATAAATAAGTAGTATCATTCCCATTCTACAGTTGAAGAAAGTGAGGCTCAGAGGAGTGAAGTCATGTGCTTGGGTCATCGCATAGTCAGTCACTAGATGACCGAGTCTGCAGAGAGTGCGGGGCTGTCTGTCTCTCTGGTAATAAAATCCAGATTTGGCTGGGTGCGGTGGCTCACGCCTGTAATCCCAGCATTTTGGGAGACCACGGCGGGTGGATCACCAGGTCAGGAGTCTGAGATCAGTCTGGCCAACATTGTGAAACCCTGTCTCTACTAAAAATACAAAAAAATTAGCCAGGCATGGTGGTGTGCACCTGTGATCTCAGCTACTCGAGAGGCTGAGAAAGGAGAATCATGTGACCCCTGGAGGTGGAGGTTGCAGTGAGCCAAGATTGCGCCATTGCACTCCGGCTTGGGCGACGGTGCGAGACTCCATCTCAAAAAAAAAAATACATACATACATACAAGAAAATCCAGATTTATAATATCATGCTCAAGAGCCTTCAGTAGCCTAAGAATCAAAGGATTTTCCTACCCTGGTTTCTACTTCTGCTCTTCATATACCCTTCCTCAAACTAAACTGAACTTATTCCTATCCCTCTATGTCTTTGTTTATGCTGCTCAGCGATCCGGATGAGCTAGATCCGATGCTAACTCCTCCAGGAAGCTCTCATTAGTTCTCCAGACAAAACTAACCTGGGCCTCTTCTAAACGCTGAAGCATTTTATCCCTTTTATGGAAATCTTTGGAGGATGAGTCCTAGAGGGAGTGTAAGAGAGGAAGGGAGGAAAGTAACTAACCTTTATTATGGGCCTACTATGTTTCCAGCGCAATGCAGTTCCTTCACGTGAGTCTTCTCATGTAGTAATTTAATTGTTATGATTGAACCATAGGTCGTTAGGGGCAGGATCTATGTCTAATTGATCTGTACATCTCCCCAAAGGCCTGACCCAGCTCCATTTATGCAATGCAAACAGCTTTTGAGATTCTATAGCACATCAGGTATAGTGTGTGGTGCTAAGGATACTGAGATGAATGGGGCGGGGTTTCAGCCCTCAGTGTCTGTCCAGTTGGGAGGCGAACCACAAGACCCAATAAATCCTAACTGAACATTGTGCCAAGGTAGGGTGGAAGAGCTTTGTTGGATGGTGGATAAATGAATGTGTGCACCCCATCTGAAACCTAACTTCACTAGCAAACTTGCACCATTAATCACCAATTTTACCCTTAAAATGTTGCCGATGGGTCTCATTCCAAGACTACGCTGGTACACAGCTCTAGGGTTACAAAGGTCTCCCTCTCACATTGTCTCTAGAACTGCACTGTCCAATACCATAGCCACTGGCTACGTGTGGCCATTTCAGTGCAAATTAATTGCAACTAAACATAATTTAAAATTCAGTTTCTTAGCTGTACTAGCCAACAACCATGCAGGACGGCATCTGTGGACCTCCAGAGTCTCAAGAAGTGCTCAGTAGCCATAAGTGACTACCGTGTTGGATGTGTAAATATAGAACATTTCCACCATGGCAGAAAATTCTGCTTCACAGTGCTGAGCTATAGCCTCCAAACCCAGCCCTGGGCTCTCCTCTACCTGCTTACTTGGTGTCCTGCCAGAGCTCACCGGGGGGGCTCTGCACTTCAGCGTCTTCCTTTCTGAAGGCAAAAAATGTTCCTTAAAGAGTTAGGAAGCAGCACTGACTTTTTCTGTTGTTGTTTTTTTTCTTAATTTTTAATTAAAAAAAAAATTTAGAGACAGTATCTCCCTATGTCACCCAGGCTGGTCTTGAACTCCTGGTTTCAAGAGATCTTCCCATCTCAGCCTCCCATCCCAAGTAGCTGGGACTACAGGCATGTGCCACCATGCCTGGCAGCACTGCCCTTCTCTACATTCAAATCATGCCAAGTTGGTGAGGTTACACATGCCGTGAGAACCCACTCTACACCATGACACTGGTAGCTCAGTGTTGGGCAAGCTCTGGAGTCACTGACTGGTTTGACTTTCGTACAGTGGATATGCATTTAGTCTGTACTGATCGTGGAGTAAACACCTCTCTCTTAAAACAACAATCATAACAAATATACTCACAGATCACCATAGCAGTGTCCCTGAAAGGGGGCAGAGGTGGTGGGGGGCAGTCTGTGGCAAGATGCAGGGTCCCTGAGGATACTCCCACAAAAGGGAGGACCCCCTCTACCTAGAGTCTCCCCCAACCCTTCCTACTCCCACCATGATGGGCAGCAGATACAGACTCACACATGGAGGGCTTGTCAGCAACCCATCTGGGTGGCACAGTGAACAGGGGACATGAGACCACTGAGGACATTCAGCCGTCATGATGCCCATGTGAGTACAGCAAGGTGAGGGCGCCCTTGGGCTGTAGGCACCCTTCCTTCCCCTCTCAGTACCCAGGCACAAGGCAAGAGTGGCTTCTACGTTAGCTTTCCTGGAGGGGCCAGCCCTCCTACTGTCCCTGCTGAGTCCTCCTGGGTGCTGTCTGGAGTCCGGGGGTCTCCTGCAGCTGCTGGTAACCTGCCTGTTCTCCTGCCTGGGAGTGGGGTTGGGGAGCAGAAGGAAGTGCCCCACGGGAAATAATTTTCCTGTCTCCCTCTCCTGCCGGGCCTGGAGACTTCTCGCCTGTTCTGCTGACTCTGGAGGCGGGTGGATGCTTGTTCTGCAGGGTGTCGGCCCAGCAGTTTCTACCTGGCAAGGAGACCAGAGGCAGCCACTAGAGGGTAGTGAACACCCTCCTTTCAATCCTGAATAAAGTGGGTGAGAAGTACAGCTCTGAGGGCACTCGCTGCACCCCATCCCCACAGAAGCAAAAACAAAACAGAAGGCATTTCAGAGAGAAATGAACACAAACCACACTTTCATGTTTTGCATGCATTTCCAGGTTAGATATGAATCAAAAGAAATCCCCCGGGAAATCAAACAAGAAACCTCTCAAAGCAGGATATGCAGTGTCCATTTATTACTGTGGGATTTATATTAATGAATTCCTTTAATAATGTGCTCTCCAGAGCCCCAGCAACCTAATTACATTGTGATGTAATGCTGTTTGTTCTCAAGGAGGTAGTTTACAAAGGAAAGACCAAAAGGCAGGTTTCTCTCACCCCTTCGGCACTCAGCAGTCTCTTTTATTATGTTTGTCACATGGATTAAGAACTAAAGTTAGAAATGACATGAAAAAGAAAACGCAATTCCTCCCTGAGCTTAGTTCTTGACAATTATCTATGTTGTCTCTGCCCTTCCGCAGGGAAAGCAGAATCACTTTGCAGTCAAGCTGCAGTCATGCAGACTGACGCTCCCTAGCGGTGGCACCAAAGCTGAGAGGTTGACGTAACCTTTCAGCTTTCACTTGGCAAGTTGGGGTTTATTTATCAACAGAATGGAAACATCCCCCATCTGCTTTGCTGTCAGCCTCTCCACTGTTAACTACGTGTTCCTAGGCATTATTTTTTATCTCCAACATGTTTACATGTCTTTAGAGAGAGGTAAACTCTATTTCTTTTTATGACGTTGATCCATTTTTAATCAACAGGCAAAACCAATTTCTGTGTTGTGTGAATCCCAGTAGCTAGGTTGCACTGTGACATTTTCACAACAGTCTGGCAAGAGACTTATGTCTCTCCCTATTTTGTCAATGAAGAAATGGGCGCCCAGGGAGAAGAAATACCTTGGGCAAAGCCGCACAGCTATTCCTGGGTGAAGTCTGGAGTTGTGCTCCCCTCCGGTGAACTCCTGAGGACAGGAAGATATTGGGTAAGTCTCTCAAACCCGACAGCACCTGGCCCTGTGCAGCAGCAGGCACATCAAAGGCCCTTGGAACCTGCAGAGTCTGAGAGAAGAGGGTGTGACCCTATGAAAACAGAGAACCATCTAGAAATCACCAGAGCCCTGGGATCTGGGCTTTGGTGAGTGCACTGCAGGCTGGTGCATAGAATTCATGGTCTATGGGATCATTACTGCCGTTTTGACTGCTGATTTTGTAACCACAGGACCAGCCCAAATTGGGCCTACTCTGTTGATAACAGAATGTCAAGTTACCTTGTAGGCATAACAGAGCCAAGACCACAAGTCATGCAGCCCAGGCATGCACAAGAGAAAAAGCTTTGACCTCTAACAACACCTGGAACCGGTGATTCCTGCCTGTGGAACCAAGAATGGGATATGAGTGGAACTTGGCCACAGGAACTCTTTCAGAAGCGAGGGGTCCACTGAAAGGAAGATCCAGAACTAAAACCCACCGCAACGTAGCTTACCATAAATGGTCTAGTCTGAAACCCTCCAGTCAGACTCTGCCAAGCCATCACTCCCAAATCCTTTCCTTTGCCCTCTGACCCCTTAAAACTTGCCCCAGACCCCAAATCAAGGAGACAAGATTTGAGCCTATCTCTTTGCTGCCTGGCTACACAAGAAAGCCCTTCTTTTCTTAAAAGCCATGGCCACAGTACTGGCTACCATGAGCATGGGGGCAGCAAGCCCATTTGCTCAATAACGTTTTTACTTTGCAATTCATAGTTCAGGCCCAGTCCCAGAGACTGAAGCCTGCAAGGAGCTGGAACAGGGTGAAAGCAGGGAGGGAGGAGAAGGTGATCCAGGGACTTACCGGGATACAGTAGATCATCGTAGGTGTGACTGAGGACATGCCTACTTTGTCTATGGAGGTTAACAGAATTATTTTATTTCATGCTCTCAAAACACAGCAAGGCCACATCCTTTGCTATAGTTAAGAAAAGGAAGCCTCAGAGATGTTTGTTACTCATCAAGGAGGAAGAAAATCTTTTTTTAGCACCCTTTGATAAACATATTTCCCAATTTTAAATATGTATGTATTTGTAAGTGAATGAGAAGCAAAAGAGTGGAGAACCTGGGGGCTTCCTGTGGAGTTTTACTGAGAACTGTAGCTGAATGCAGCAAGGGGTTGAGGAAGGATTTGTCTTGTTTTGGTTTTGCTGGGTAAAGGGAAGAAGCCTCGTGCTTGCATGCTGTGCTAGGAATGATCTAACAGAGAGGGAGAAAATGCTGAGACAGGAGTGGGAGGGCAGGTTTGGAGCCTGTAAGGAGACAGAACAGAGGCCTTGGCAAGACTGAGGGCATCAGGGCCCCTTCACGTGTTCAGCTCTCAAGCTGGTGGAGGAAGCCAGCTTTTTCTTCCTCCCCACTGCCTCTTTGCCACTGGCGTGAGCTGCTTCCTCTCTGGCCAAGAGAGGTCTTTATTTGTTTATTATTATTTTTGAGACAGAGTTTCACTCTGTCGCCCAGACTGGAGTGCAGTGGTGCAATCTCGGCTCACAGCAACCTCCACCTCCTGAATTCTAAATGGCGCCACCACACCCAGCTATTTTGTATTTTTAGTAGCGACGAGGTTTCACCATGTTGGCCAGGCTGGTCTCCAACTCTGGACCTCAGATGATCCACCCACCTCGGCCTCCCAAAGTGCTGGGATTATAGGTGTGAGCCACTGCACCCAGTGTTGCCTGAGCGAGGTCTAAGGCAGATTCTACAGCTTTTCAGCATTTTTTTGGGTAAAAAAAAAAAAAAAAAAAAAGTCCAGTCCAGACTGACAAGGAAACCCCGAATCCTGGTCCAATTTGAAAGCTCTTCCCTCCTCAGCTTGGACCAGGCTTGTACACAGTGAAAGAGGAAATGTGGTTACTTCTCTCGTTCCCTTTGCCCCTCTCTCCCATCCAGTAGCTGCTGGCTTGGGGTAGTGCGGGTGGAAGGAAAGTGGGTGATGGGCAGGAAAGGTGTTCCTTGAATCCCACAGTCCTCACTTGGCATGGGGCAGATACACCATCCCTGATTCTTCAAGAGCCATTTGGGCAAGTGCTTCAGAGCCTCCCATCGCCGGGCGTGGCCCCAGTTTTCTGCTCACAGTCATACAAGCCAAGTGTGGGCCATGGACCAGCAGCATCGCATCACCTGTTGGAAATGGAGAGGCCAGGTGTGGTGCCATGTACCCATAGTCCCAGCTATTGGGGAGGCTGAGGCAGAAGGATGGCTTGAGCTCAGACAGTTCAAGACCAGTCTGGGCGACACAGCAAGACCCCATCTCAAAATAAAAACAGCAAAGAAATGGAGACTCTTAGGCTCACTCACCCCTGTTGAATGAGGGTCTGCATTTCCACAAGCCCCCCAGGAGTGTGATGCACAGTCAGGTCTGAAGCTCTTTCGCACACTCCCAGAGCCAGCCAGCGCCTTACAGTCACACACAAGCAACTCAACACACACAGCTCTGCATACAACGGAATAAAATAGAACCTTGTGAAAGATAGTGATAGTTAACATCCAGGCTGTGCCGCTCCCTAAGAAGACAGAGTCACCACAAAGTAAAGGGCAAGTAAGGCTGGTATCCAGAGGCCCAGCCCGGCCAGCACCTGCCTGCATCTTGAAGAGGTCAGATAGAAAAATATTTTTATGTATTATATAATATTGCATTTAAAAAGTTGTAAAAAATATGTAAATATAAAAAAGATAGTGATACTAACTGGGGTGATGGTTCATGCCTGTAATCCCAACACTTTGAGAGATGAGGTTGGAGGATCGCTTGAGCCCAGAAGTTCAAGACCAACCTGGGCAGCATAGCGAGACCTCATCTCTACAAAAATAAAAAAAAAATTACAGCAGTAAGTGGGCGTGGTAGCATGTGCCTGTAGTCCCAACTACTCAGGAGGCTGAGGTGGTGAGGTGGGAGAAACGCTTGAGCAGTGTCCCTCTTCGCTGGGTCAAACAGCTCCAGAAAGCTCCTTCACCTGTGTTCCTTTCAAGGGCCCCCAAATCCAGCCTCCTCCTGCCAGTGTCCACCTGGACCCTGGGCAACAGGTTTGCCCCTGGCCCTCTACTCTCATTGGACTCAGCGGCCTGATGAAGTCACCCTCAGGTAGAGCCTCTCCCTTTCAGAGTTTCCTGCGGGGGTGCGTAACAGCCCTGCTCCTCCAAGCCGCAGGGAACACCCTTCGGATGCTCTGTGTGTTCTCTCAAGCTTCCCACGCTAGTTGAGGTGATATGGAAGCACTACTTCCAGCCCAGTGGGTGTGGGGTGGGTGAGGTGGGGCAGGAGTGGCCTAGCTTAGCACACCCACATCTCTTTTCAAAGAAATCCTTACTTCTGGCTGCTTCTATGGCCCAGGGAAGCCACAGCCTTCTCATCCCCCAGCCATAGAGGATGAGACCATTTCCCAGCCTCTCAGAGCCTCGCCCAAGTGCTTGTTTTGGTTGTTGATTGCTGTCTACCAAACTACCCCATCTCAGTGCCTTAAACAACAAACATTTACAGCCGGGTATGGTGGCGCCTGCCTGTAGTCCCAGCTATTTGGGAAGCTGATGGGGGAGGATCACTTGAGCCAAGGGTTCAAGGCCAGCCTGGGCAACATCGCAAGCCCCGTCTCTAAAAAAAAAAAAAAAAGTAAAACATAAAATGGCACACGTTTATTATCTCCCAGCTGCTGTATGCTATGAACTGAATTGTGCCCCTTTCAAATTCCTATGCTAAAGCCCTAATCCTCCAGTACCATAGAAAGTGACTGTATTTGGAGATTCTGCCTTGAAAGTGGTGATTAAGGTTAAATCAGGTCATAAAGGCAGGCCCCTAACCAGTAGGACTGGTTTCCTTATAAGAAGAGAAAGAGACATCAGGAATGCGCACGGAGAAAAGCCCACAGGAGGACACAGCAAGAGAGGCCCCAGGAGACACCAAACTCCCTGACACCTTGATCTTGGAACCCAGCCTACAGAACTGAGAAAATCAATGTCTGGCAGGCAGATTGCTTGAGGTCAGGAGTTTGAGACCAGCCTGGCCAACATGGTGAAACCCCGTCTCTACTAAAAATACAAAAAGTTACCTGGGTGTGGTGGTAGGTGACTGTAATCCCAGCTACTTGAGAGACTGAGGCAAGAGAATCTCTTGAACCTGCGAGGCGGAGGTTGCAGTGAGCCAAGATCACACCACTTCACTCCAGCCTGGGTGACAGAGTGAGATTCCATCTCAAAAAAAAAAAGAAGAAGAAAAGAAACGTCTGTTGTTGAAGTCACCAAGTCTGTGGTATTTTGTTGTGGCAGCCCTAGCAAAGGAATACACTGTGGGTCAGCAAAGTAATTCAGGCACAGCTTAGCTGGGCACCTTAGGTCAGGCTCTCTCCCAAAGCTGCAATCACAGTGTCTCCTGGGCTGCAATCATCTCACAGCTCGACAGGGGAAGGATCTGCTTCCAAGCTCTCTTTCTTGGCTGTGGGCAGGCCTCAGGTCCTCACTGACTGTTGGCTGGAGACATCAGCCCTTTGCTGTGTGGGCATCTCCACAGGGCAGTTCACAGCATGGTAGCCAGCTGCCCTTGGGGAGAGTGAGGGTTGGGGCGAGGGCCTAACAGAAGCACAGTCTTTTTATAATCTCATAGTGACATCTGTCACTTTTGCAGTATGCTGTTTGTTAGAAGTGAGTCATGAACCCAGCCCATACTCAAGGGCAAGAAATCACATAAATGCATGAATACCAGGAGGGGAGGAGCATTGGGAGCTATCTCAGGGGCTGCCTACCACTGTGGCCCTGCACTCCACTTCAGGGGTACTTAGCACCTATGGCAATTTTTTTTCTGTCTTCAATCAAAATAGAGACAACAAGAAAAAGACCTTGTAAAAATCTTACACTTGCAACAGAGAGAAGACAGAGAGTGTGGGTACATGTCCTGGTGGATTTGGTGGCAGGAAGATAAGAAAATGTCTGAGTGCGCCAGGCGCGGTGGCTCACGCCTAAAATCCCAGCACTTTGGGAGGCTGAGGCAGGCAGATCACGAGGTCAGTTTGAGACCAGCCTGACCTCGTGATCTGCCCGCCTCAGATGGTGAAACCCCGTCTCTACTAAAAACAAAAATTAGCTGGGCATGGTGGTGCACGCCTGTAATCCCAGCTACTCAGGAGGCTGAGGCAGGAGAATTGCTTGAACCCAGGAGATGGAGGTTGCAGTGAGCCGAGATCACACCACTGCACTTCAGCCTGGGCAACAGAGCAAGACTCTGTCTCAAAAAAAAAAAAAAAAAGAAAGAAAATGTCTGAGTGGTTCTACCTTCTAGTAAAGTATGAAGTGTGGTCATTGGCTAGAACTGGGGATCATGGAGGGACTGGGAAAGAAGGCCAGTAGGACAGCAAAGACTCCTGTTCCCTCACATTCTCCTTGTACATGACAGAGCTGCCCAGCCAGAAGCTATGTTTCCCACACTCCCTAACGCTCAGGTGGGACCATGTGACTAGTTCTTGCCCATAGACTGGGAGTAGAGCAATTTGTGGCATTTCCTGGCTAGGGAGGTAAGAAGTAGGTGTGCCTTTCTCTGTTTTCTCTTTCTTCTCTTTTCTTTTTTCTAATATATATATATATATATATATATATATATTTTATTGCACTTTAGGTTCTTGGGTACATGTACAGAACATGCAGGATTGTTGCATAGGTACCTACATGGCAATGTGGTTTGCTGCCTCCATCTCTCTGTCACCTATATCTGGCATTTCTCCCCATGTTATCCCTCCCCAACCTCCCTACCCCCCGCTGTCCCTCCCCAATTCCCCCCCAACAGACCTCAGTGTGTGATGCTCCCCTCCCTGTGTCCATGTGTTCTCATTGTTCAACACCCACCTATGAGTGAGAACATGCGGTGTTTGATTTTCAGTTCTTGTGTCAGTTTGCTGAGAATGATGGTTTCCAGATTCATCCATGTCCCTACAAAGGACACAAACTCATGGTTTTTATGGCTGCATAGTGTTCCATGGTATATATGTGCCATATTTTCCTTGTTCAGTCTATCGTCGATGGGCATTTGGGTTGGCTCCACGTCTTTGCTATTGTCAGCAGTGTCACAGTGAACATTCGTGTGCATGTGTCTTTATAATAGAACGATTTGTAATCCTTTGGATATATACCCAGTAATGGGATTGCTGGGTCAAATGGAATTTCTATTTCTAGGTCCTTGAGGAATCGCCCCACTGTCTTCCACAATGGTTGAACTAATTTGTACTCCCACCAACAGTGTAAAAGTGTTCCTATTTCTCCACATCCTCTCCAGCATTTGTTGTTTCCAGATTTTTTAATGATTGCCATTCTAACTGGCATGAGATGGTATCTCAATGTGGTTTTGATTTGCATTTCTCTAATGACCAGTGATGATGAGCATTTTTTCATGTTTTTTGGCCTCATAAATGTCTTCTTTTGTAAATTGTCTGTTCATATCCTTCGCCCACTTTTGAATAGGTTTGTTTGTTATTTTTTTGTATATCTGTTTTAGTTCTTTGTAGGTTCTGGATATTAGCCCTTTGTCAGATAGGTAGATTGCAAAATTTTTTCCCATTCTGTTGGTTGCTGGTTCACTCGAATTATTGTTTCTTTTGCTGTACAGAAACTCTGGAGTTTAATTAGATCCCATTTGTCTATTTTGGCTTTTGCTGCCAATGCTTTTGGTGTTTTGGTCATGAAGTTCTTGCCTATGTCTATGTCCTGAATGGTTTTGCCTAGGTTTTCTTCTAGGGTTTGTATGGTGTTAGGTCTTATTTTGAAGTCTTTAATCCATCTGGAGTGAATTTTAGTGTAAGGTGTCAGGAAGGGGTCCAGTTTCTGCTTTCTGCACATGGCTAGCCAGTTTTCCCAACACCAGTTATTAAACAGGGAATCCTTTCCCCATTGCTTGTTTTTATCAGGTTTGTCAAAGATCAGATGGTTGTAGATGTATGGCGTTGCCTCCAAGGCCTCTGTTCTGTTCCATTGGTCTATATCTCTCTTTTGGTACCAGCACCATACTGTTTTGATTACTGTAACTTTGTAGTATAGTTTGAAGTCAGGTAGCGTGTTGCCTCCAGCTTTGTTCTTTTTGCTTAGAATTGTCTTGTCTATGCGGGCTTTCTTTTGGTTCCATATGAAGTTTAAGGTGTTTTTTTCCAGTTCTGTGAAGAGGGTCATAGGTAGCTTGATGGTTATAGCATTGAATCTATAAATTACTTTAGACAGTATGGCCATTTTCTCAAAACTGATTCTTCCTAACCATGAGCGTGAAATGTTTTTACATCTGTTTGTGTCCTCTCTTATTTCCTTGAGCAGTGGTTTGTAGTTCTCCTTGAAGAGGTCCTTTACATCCTTTGTTAGTTGTATTCCTAGGTATTTTATTCTTTTTGTAGCAAATGTGAATGGCAGTTCGTTCTTGATTTGGCTCTCTTTAAGTCTGTTATTGGTGTATAGGAATGCTTGTGATTTCTGCACATTGATTTTGTATCCTGAGACTTTGCTGAAGTTGCTTATCAGTTTAAGGAGATTTTGGGCTGATACGATGGGGTCTTCTAAATATACAATCATGTTGTCTGCAAATAGAGACAATTTGACTTCCTCCTTTCCTAATTGAATACCCTTTATTTCTTTATCTTGCCTGATTGCCCTGGCTAGAACTTCCAATACTATATTGAATAGGAGTGGTGAGAGAGGACATCCTTGTCTAGTGCCAGATTTCAAAGGGAATGCTTCCAGTTTTTGCCCATTCAGTATGATATTGGCTGTGGGTTTGTCATAAATAGCTTTTATTATTTTAAGATACATTCCATCGATACCTAGTTTATTGAGAGTTTTTAGCATAAAGAGCTGTTGAATTTTGTCAAAGGCCTTCTCTGCATCAATTGAGATAATCATGTGGTTTTTGTCTTTGGTTCTGTTTATGTTGTGGATTACATTTATAGACTTGCGTATGTTGAACCAGCCTTCCATCCTCAGGATGAAGCCTACTTGATTGTGATGAATAAGCTTTTTGATGTGCTGTTGCAGTTGGTTTGCCAGTATTTTATTGAAGATTTTTACATCTAAGTTCATCATGGATATTGGCCTGAAGTTTTCTTTTATTGTTCAGTCTCTGCCAGGTTTTGGTATCAGGATGATGCCGGTCTCATAAAATGATTTGGGAAGGATTCCCTCTTTTTGGATTGTTAGGAATAGTTTCAGAAGGAGTGGTACCAGCTCCTCTTTGTATGTCTGATAGAATTTGGCTGTCAACCCGTCTGGACCTGGACTTTTTTTGGTTGGTAGGCTATTAATTGTTGCCTCAACATCAGCCCTTGTTATTGTTCTATTCAAGGTTCTGAATTCTTCCTGGTTTAGGCTTGGGAGGGTGCAAGTGTCCAGGAATTTATCCGTTTCTTCCAGGTTTACTGGTTTATGTGCATAGAGTTGTTTGTAGTAATCTCTGATGGTAGTTTGTATTTCTGTGGAATCTGTGGTGATATCTCCTTTATTGTTTTCTATTGCATCTATTTGATTCTTCTCTTTTTTCTTTTTTATTAATCTGGCTAGCGGTCTGTTTATTTTGTTGATCTTTTAAAAAAAACCAGCTCCTGGATTTATTGATTTTTTGAAGGGTTTTTTGTGTCTCTGTCTCCTTCAATTCTGCTCTGATCTTAGTTATTTCTTGTCTTCTTCTAGCTTTTGAGTTTTTTTGATCATGCTTCTCTAGCTCTTTCAATTTTAATGATCAGGTGTTGATTTTAGATCTTTCCTTGCTTCTCATGTGGGCATTTATTGCTATAAATTTTCCTCTAGCCACTGCTTTAAATGCGTCCCAGATATTCTGGTACATTGTGTCTTTGTTCTTATTGGTTTCGATGAACATCTCTATTTCTGCCTTCATTTCATTGTTTATCCAGTCAACATTCAAGAGCCAGTTGTTCGGTTTCCATGAAGTTGTACGGTTCTTAGTTAGTTTCTGAATCCTGAGTTCTAATTTGTTTTCAGTGTGGTCTGAGAGACTGTTTTTTATGATTTCTATTCTTTTGCATTTGCTGAGGGGTGATTTATTTCTAATTATCTGGTCAATTTTAGAGTAGGTGTGATGTGGTGCTGAGAAGAATATATATTCTGTGGATTTGGGTTGGAGAGTTCTGTAGATATCTATTAGGTCTGCTTGGTCCAGGTCTAAGTTCAAGTCCTGGATATCCTTGTTAATTTTCTGTCTCATTGATCTGTCTAATATTGACAGTGGAGTGTTAAAGTCTCCCGGTATTATTGTGTGAGAGTCCAAGTCTCTTTGTAGGTTGTTAAGAACTTGCTTTATGTATCTGGATGCTCCTGTATTGGGTGCGTATATATTTAGGATCATTAGCTCTTCTTGTTGCATTGATCCTTTTGCCATTATGTAATACCCTTCTTTGTCTCTTTTGATCTTCGTTGGTTTAAAGTCTATTTTATCAGAGACTAAGATTGCAACTCTTGCTTTTTTTTTGCTCTCCATTTGCTTCGTAAATCTTCACCCATCCCTTTATTTTGAGCCTATGTATGTCCTTGCCTGTGAGATGGGTTTCCTGGATACAGCACACCAATGGGTTTTGACTTTTTATCCAATTTGCCAGTCTGTGTCTTTTGATTGGGACATTTAGCCCATTTACATTTAAGGTAAATATTGTTATGTGTGAATTTGATCCTGCCATTTTGATGCTAGCTGGCTGTTTTGACCATTAGTTGATGCAGTTTCTTCATTGTGTCAATGCTGTTTACCATTTGGTACGTTTTTGGAGTGGCTGGTACTGATTGTTCCTTTCTATGTTTAGTACTTCTTTCAGGAGCTCTTGTAAGGCAGGCCTGGTGGTGACGAAATCTCTCAGCAATTGCTTGTTCGTAAAGGATTTTGTTTCTCCTTCGCTTATGAAGCTTAGTTTGGCTGGATATGAAATTCTAGGTTGAAAGTTCTTTTCTGTAAGGATGTTGAATATTGGCCCCCACTGTCTTCTGGCTTGTAGGGTTTCTGCTGAGAGATCTGCTGTGAGTCTGATGGGCTTCCCTTTGTGGGTAACCCAACCTTTCTCTCTGGCTGCCCTTAGCATTTTCTCCTTCATTTCAACCTGGTGAATCTGACGATTATGTGCCTTGGGGTTGCTCTTCTTGAGGAATATCTTTGTGGTGTTCTCTGTATTTCCTGGACTTGAATATTGGCCTGCCTTGCTAGGTTGGGGAAGTTCTCCTGAATAATATCCTGAAGAGTGTTTTCCAACTTGGATTCATCCTCTCTATCACATTCAGGTACACCTATCAAATGTAGATTAGGTCTTTTCACATAATCCCGTATTTCTTAGAGGCTTTGTTCGTTTCTTTTCACTCTTTTTTCTCTAATCTTGCCTTCTCGCTTTATTTCATTGAGTTGATCTTCAATCTCTGATATCCTTTCTTCTGCTTGGTCGATTCGGCTGTTGAAACTTGTGTATGCTTCACGAAGTTCTCGTATTGTGTTTTTCAGCTCCATCAGGTCATTTATATTCTTCTGCTTATTCTTGTTAGCATTTTGTTAAACCTTTTTTCAGGGTTCTTAGTTTCTTTGCATTGAGTTAGAACATGTTCTTTTAGCTCAGAGAAGTTTGTTATTACCCACCTTCTGAAGCCTGTTTCTGTCAATTCCTCAGACTCATTCTCAATCCAGCTTTGTTCCCTTGCTGGTGAGGAGTTGTGATCCCTTGTAGGAGGAGAGGCATTCTGGTTTTGGGTGTTTTCATCCTTTTTGCACTGGTTTCTTCCTATCTTTGTGGATTTATCTATCTGTGGTCTTTGTAGTTGGTGACTTTCGGATGGGGTCTCTGAGTGGATGTCCTTTTTGTTGATGATGAAGTTATTTCCTTCTGTTTTTTAGTTTTCCTGCTAACAGTCAGGCCCCTCTGCTGTAGGACTGCTGGAGGTGCACTCCAGACCCTGCTTGCCTGGGGATCACCTATGGCGGCTGTGGAACAGTAAGGGTTTCTGCCAGTTTCTTCTTCTGTTATCTTCATCCCAGAAGGATACCGGCCAGATGTCACCCTGAGGTCTCCTTCATGAGGTGTCTCTTTTGATATATGGGAGTCAGGGAGCTGCTTGAGGAGACAGTCTGACATAGGAGCTCAAGTGCTGAGCTGTGAGCTCACTTGTTTCATTCAGAGCTGCTGGGCAGATACGTTTAAGTCTGCTGCAGTGGAACTCATAACCACCTTTTTTCCCAGGTGCTCTGTCCTAGGAAGGTGAGGCTTTATTTATAAGTTCCTGATGTGCTGCTGCCTTTTTTCAGAGATGCCCTGCCCAGCTAGGATGTAGCCTAGTCACAGTCTACCAGCAGAGGTGTTGCTGAGCTGCCGTGAGCTCTGCCCAGCTGCTGTGTGAACTTCCTCATGGTTTTGTTTATAGAGGTATAGTTAGAACTGCCTCGGTAATGGCGGTCTGCCTCAGTAATGGTGCACTGCCTCAGTAATGGCGACTGCCTCGGTATTGGTGGACTACCTCAGTACTGGCGGACTGCCTCAGTAATGGCTGATGCCCTTCCCCCCACAGAGCTGTAAGATCTTGGGTCCTGCTGCGCTTGCTGTGAATCTCATTCCAGAGCGTTTCAGATTGCTTGTCTTTGTGGAGGTGGGACCCGCCAAGCCAGATCACCTGGCTCCCCGTTTCAGCCCACTTTTTTCCAGTTGAATGGGCAGCTCTGTCTCCCAGGCATTCCAGGCGCCAGTTGAAATGGCTGCCCAGATTTGTGTGAGTTTTTGTGTGGAGATCCGCTGCGCCAGCTGAAACAGCCATGCTGGAAACTCCTGGTGCTTTTCAACCCAGGAATCTCCTACTCTATGGGCAGTAATGACTCATTTGGAAATGTGGTGATCACTCACCCTCTGCATTGTTCTGGCTGGGAACTGCACTCCAGAGTTGTTCCTATTTGGCCATCTTAACAAAATGCTTCTGTTTTCTCTTTCTTATACCAAACTGCTGGGTACAGAGAATTCAAGGCTCTAGGAGGGAGAGGCCGTAAGATAAAAGGCACCTGGGCCCCTGAAAGCCACCTGCCAAGCAAGAATACCTGTGCTGGACTTGATATGTAAGCAAGAACCAAACATTTATTTTTCAAGCCACTGGCAATTTGGGATTTGATTAGTGCAACAGATAGTATTATCCTAATAAATCCAGGTTTGTAGGTTTGAGGCTTGAGAAGCTGTATGAAATGCCCAATGAGTGGGGATAGAGGGAGCAGATGCCAACCCTGGGGCAGCCTACCCTCTGAAGAGTCTCACTGGCCTGGACAGCCACCAGACAAGGGAGACCCACTGCATGTAGCTCCATAGTCAGAGATGGGTAGAGGAGGGCAGAGCTGCATATGAGTGGCTGCAGACCAAAAGACTTCTTACCCCAAGACCCTTGAACAACACTAAGAGGAGCGTGCCCTGACAAATGCCTGAAATCAGACTTCCCACCACACACACACAGAATGAGTTTGAAATGGCTATGGCTTGTACTCCATAAATGCCAATCAAATTTAGTCTCCAAGCCTCCACCCATCCAAGTTGGTGGGAATCAGTTCCAAGCAATATCGGTGCTCCCTCCACCTCCCCCATGTTACATAGTACCCAGGAGTCCAACTCAGTGCCCGAAATGAGGGAAGGCCTTTCATCCTCAATTCAGGAGGAGCAACCCGGGTCCTCTGCAGTCCTGCTGTATACCCTGGACCACATTAAGAATAGGGCCAGGTCCTCTACCTACTTGAGGAAGCCACCAACCTCAGGAATCTCCTTCTACCCCTTTCTATGGCCCAGGATCCAGCCTTTGTCCTCCTCCGTCACCACCCTTTTCTCCTTGAGCAATTCATACTTTTGAAAAAGCCAGAAGGGCAGGTATATGTGGACAGCTTCTGCTTTCTACTTCAGCAACACAAATCTCCCCAGAGGCAGAGGGCGTGGGGCATGAAATTCAGGGAGAGCCAAATATAAAAGACTCTCTCACTGATCCGGTTCCAGGGATAATAACAGCATCAGCCTCTGAGGGCTGCTATGAGGATGAGAAAAGAGAAAGCATGCCACACTGCCAGCTTTAGCCTGGCATAGCACTAGTTCTTGGTCATGGTTACCCATGGAATACCTTTTCAAGTGGATGACCTTTGTCCTCCACCTTCCATGTTTCTTCCATCACAAGCAAGAGGTTTCAGGAAAGTTTCAGGCAAGTCCTAGAAAAATTTAAAATTCCTTCCAGTTAGTTACTGTCCTCACCAATGAAGAAGTGCCACTTAGGGCCGGGCGTGGTGTCTTATGCCTGTAATCCCAGCACTTTGAGAGGCTTAGACAAGAGGATCTCTTGAGGCCAGGAGGTTGAGGCTGCAGTGAGCCATGATCACGCTACTGCAATCCAGTCTGGACGACAGAGCAAGACCTTGTCTCAAAAAAAAAAAAAAAAAAAAAAAAAAAATTCCAGCGCCACCACTGCTCCATGATACAGATACCACAGTCCAGGAGCAGACATTAGGCTTAGTTATAAACACTTGGCAAACTGTGGCAGCCATAAGGAAGCATCCCTCTTCTCCAACTGCAGGGAGCGGCATTGACCTACAACCCCAGCGGCCAGGCCCTGAAATCCCTCGCATGTTCACACGGAGGCCATGCTTCCTATAGTCTACTTCCGAGCAATGACAGGGCTCGGCAGAGTTTTGGGGGCGGGCCTATTGCTGGGGGCGTGGCCCCCTCTGACAGGTGTCTGGCTGGAGAACTCCTGGAAGCCTCGCCAACCCTGCCCTAGGCTGTGGGGCCTGCCTTCCTCTCCCCTTCACTAGGCATCAGATCCGATCTAAAGCCACACTCTCTCAGTGTGTCTTCTGGCTCCCTCTCAGGCTCCTCTCACAGATGTTTCTCCTAATTTCTTGCATATTTCCTCTTGTCTTGCATCTGCTTCTGGGAAGACGCGGCCAACTCTCCCCTTTTAGTGGGCTCACTTTTCATACCGTGTCATTTAGATAGCAAATATTAGTTCAACTCACTTCCTGTATTGAAGCTGTGAAATGCAACATATAAGGATAAATGTTTTAACTGTAACTGTTAAGACTTCTTCCTATCTGAAAGCATTAACTCTTGTTTTAACTGCAGTGTGACTTTTTTTTCCCCCCCTGAATTTGGCATCTGCTGCCATTCAGGCTGAGCTTTTAAACTCTCAAGTGGCTGTTGAGTTCTGTTATAGCTCTTAACTCTCCCTAGAAACTCTGAACTACTTAGGAACAAAACGTCAATGGCATTAAAAAAAAATACACCAGCAGTGTAATGACATTAAAAGTAATTTAGAAGATACAGGAAGATAATTCCCATAGTACCATTGTCCTCACACAAGAGCTGCCATTTCGGGGGCCCATCCATGACCATCCTCTCTCACTTCCTACTTTTTCCAGAACTCCTTTTTTTCTAGACGGTTATTTGCAGACCTGCCTGAGTTAGGCATGGGCCACCGGCTCTCGGCCCTAGGCACACATCAGAATCACCTAAAAATGACTGAAGTCTGGCCCTGAGCTGCATCTTCTCTAATCTGAGTCTTTTCTTCCATTTTAGAGTCCAGATGCAGAATTCACTTGATCAGGCCTCTCAATATATAGCACTTTACCATTGCCAGTGCATTCCTAGTGCCCATCTTTTTATTTTATATATTATTTTTGACCTTTTCATCCCTCCACTCCCAGCCCCCAGCTATGGGTACCCCATGGGTTTGGGATATGTTCTTTTTTTTGAAACAGAGTCTTGCTGTGTCACCCAGGCTGGAGTGCAATGGCACAATCTCGGCTCACTGCAACCTCCGCCTCCTGGGTTCAAGCGATTCTCCTGTCTCAGCCTCCTGAGTAGCTGGGAAGTCAGGCGTGTGCTACCACGCCTGGCTAATTTTTGTATTTTTAGTCGGGGTTTCACCATGTTGGCTAGACTGGTCCAAACTCCTAACCTCAGGTGATCTGCCTACCTCTGTGTCCAAAGTGCTGGGATTACAGGCATGAGCCCCCACGCCCAGCCTGGGATATGGTCTTAAATGTGAATCAATTCTTATAAATATATAATGTTTGGGTGTATGGGTTTTTAATGTACCTTCTGTAAATGTCATTATTTTTTACCTGTTCTCATTCACACTGTGTTTGAAGATTCTACCTTGATTGAAGTATGAATTCTGCATTGGGTCTCTCAGTTCCCACTTTCCATGACCCTGGGAGTGTCTGCCTGTGTGGCCTTTAGCTCTTCTCTAGCTGTGATAACTCTGCGGTGAGCATCCTTCTGTCCCCTGGGGACCTGTGAGAATCTCTCGGTGGGGAGGGTTCTGGTAGTCCTTAGTTGATTCGGATGCATAGCCAGGTTACAGACCACTGCCATCCCTCAACAAGTTTAATGATCTTTTAAGGCTTACTTCACACTGCTCTTCTATAGGACTGGCTCCTTCCCAACTAAAGTCTGATATTCTTGGACTCCTTTTTTTTTTTTTTTTTTTTAACTTTGTAAAATTCTCTTTTTAGCTGGGCATAGTGACTCATTCCTGTAATCCCAGGATTTTGGGAGGCTGAGGCGATGGATCACCTGAGGTCAGTAGTTCAAGACCAGCCTGGCCAACATAGTGAAACCCATCTCTACTAATAATACAAAAATTAGCTGGATGTGGTGGTGTATGCCTGTAATCCCAGTTACTCAGGAGGCTGAGGCAGCAGAATTACTTGAACCCAGGAGGTGGAGGTTGTAGTGAGCCAGGATCGTGCCACTGCACTCCAGCCTGAGCAACAAGAGTGAAACTCCATCTCGCTAAAAACCCCAAAAAACAAAAAACAAACAAACAAACAAATCTCCCTTCAAGGGACTCAGAAATACTAAAGCAGAAGTGATAAATCACATCTAAACAATGGGTAAGAATACAAACAGGCAGCTAAATCAAAGAAGAGGAAATGCAAGTCAATAAACATTAAAAATATAAATAGGACCCTGTATTCGTTTCCTACGTTGCTGTGACCACAAACTTAGTGGCTTAAAACAACACAAAGTATTTTCTTTCAGTTCTGGAGGTCGGAAGTCCTAGTCAAGGTGTCAACAGGACTGAGTTTGTTTTGCAGACTCAAGGGGAACATCTATTTTCTTGCCTCTTTTGGCTCCATGAGGCTCCCTGCATTCCTTATGACCCCTTGGCTGGCATCCCTCTGACCTCTGCTTGTCCTTGCCTCTCTGCTCTTGAGGGGACCCTCCTGTCTCCCTCTTCTAAGGACTCTGGTGATAATGTTGAGCCCACCTGGATAATCCAGGATCAGCTTCCGATCTTAAACATTTTTAACTTGATCACACAGGCAAATTTGACTTACTACTTATTGCCATGTAAAGAAAGCTATCCACTGGTCTAAGGGTTAAGACAGGGACATCTTGGCAAAGAGGGACATTATTGCCTAACACATGACCATTGAATTTTTTCATTTCAACTCAATTAGGCTTGTTGTTGTTGTTGTTTTGAGACAGAGCCTCGCTCCATTGCCCAGGCTAGAGGGTAGTGGCACGATTTGGCTCACGGCAGTCTCTGCCTCCTGGGTTCAAGTGATTCTTGTGCCTTAACCTTCCAAGTAGCTGGGATTACAGGTGCACATCACCACGCCAGCTAATTTTTGAATTTTTAGTAGAGACAGGGTTTCACCATGCTGGCCAGGCTGGTCTTGAACTCCTGAACTCAAGTGATCCACTTGACTCTGCCTCCCAAGGTGCTGGGATTATAGGTGTAGGCCACATGCCCAGCCTTGTTCTTTTTTTTTTTTTTTTTTTTTTTGTCATCTAGTCTTTTACTAGGTTTTTTAAAATTGAAAAGTGGCACATACTTATTTTGTTACAAACAAAACAGAGATATATAAGGAAAAAGGTGATAGTTCAGCCCACTCTCCCCTAATAACTCCTTTTGACAAGTAAAGAATGTTAAAAGTTTGACTCAGACTGTCCGTCCATGACCATCTTCACAGATCTGGGTGTTTTTGTGTAGTGCGATTGTTGTTTTACAGAACCAGGATCACACACATTAATCTGCAACTTTTTCCTCTTAATGTATTATGGAATCCCTCCAAACCAATCCACAGGGATCTCACCCATCATTTTTATTAGCAAGTCATATATTTCACAGGATTAAACTGAACTGATTCAGCTGTTCCCTTATTGGGAGATATTTGGATGGTTTCCCATTTTCTACCCCTGGAAACAAGCTTCCAAACCCATTCTTTGGCTTGTATTCACCAGATCTCTTATTTCAGAAAGATTCCCTACAGTAGAATGCATCATTCAAAGATACCTCTGTATATGTATTTTAGTAGATCATGCCAGATTATATTCCAAAATTTTAGTAATTTTTACACTCTTACCAGCAAGAAATGTGTGTCCTCTTTACTGCAAAAATAGCCTCCCAGCCAGAATGAAATAGTAAAGCCGTTTATAGTCTATGTTAATTTCACATGTGAAAAAAGAGTATGCTGTTGTTTTATTCACATTTCCATGAAGACCTCAGGGGTTAAGGATATTTTTAATGTTTATTGACTTGCATTTCCTCTTCTTTGATTTAGCTGCCTGTTTGTATTCTTACCCATTGTTTATTTTAGTTAATTATTTTAAGGTATACTTTATTTTTTAAAAATTTTAGATTTACAGAAAAATTACAAAGATGGTAATGTTCCCATATACCGAACACCGTTTCCTCTAACAGTATCATCTTACATTAGTATGGTCCATTTGTTATCGTTAATGAGCAAATATTCATTTGTTATTATTACTAAAGTCCATATTTTATGGAGGTGTCCTTAGTTCTTAGTTTTTACGTAACGTCCCTTTTCTGTTTCGAGATCCCGTTCTGGATGCCACGTAACATTTAGTCATCGCATCTCCTTCGGCTCCTCTTGGCTGTGACGGTTTCTCATACAGTCCTTGTTTTTGTTGACCTTGACAGTCTGCGGGGTACTAGTCAGGCATTTTGCAGGAAGTCCCTGTCTCGTGCTGTGTGTGGTGTTTTCCTCATGGTGAGGCTGGTGTGAGGGTGCATGCCCCCAACGTGACTTATTGCTGTTGGTGTTGACCTTGAAGACCTGGCTGCCGTGTGTTCGTCAGGTTTCTTCACTGTGAAGTTACTCTTTCCTCACTCTGCATGCTCTTTGGAAGGAAGTCACTAAGTGCAGCCCCTGCTTAGGGAGGGGAGACTTCGGCTCCACCTCCTTGAAGGTGGAGTATCTTTATAAATTATTTGGAATTCATCTGTATGAGACTTGTTGCATCTCTGCCATTTAATTTTTTATTCAGTTGTTCATTCATAATGGTATAGAGGCATGGAAACTTATTTTATATTTTGGGTTATAATCTAATGCTACTTAATTTTGTTGCTCAAATTGTTTCAGATTTGACCATTGAGAGCTCTTTTAGTTTGTTCCCGTGTCCCTTCGACATGCCCCCATTCATATGGATTGTTTTTAAAGCTCTTCCTTGCTTTCTGGTACTACAAGATGCTCCAGGTTCCCCTGTGTACCTCCTGCCCCATTCCTAGAATCAACCATTTCTCCAAGGACTCCTGATTTCTTAAACTGAAGAATAGTATGAGAAACCAAGGTCTGGGCACAAGAGCTGCCCTTTTGTTACTGGGGTGTCATTGTTTCTAGGCTTTCTCAGCTGACAGAGCAAGGAAATATATGTGGGCATACTAACCAGTAACCAGGGGTGTGTCCCATTAAACCCCTGACAATTGCGTATATATGTATGAAAAATAGGGCACCCCAGATACGAAGCCAGATGATTGACAGCTAGGTAGACACATATCTATCTTTCTATGTGAACATAGCTCATTTCTGTGTCTGCAACTGTAATCCACTACCACATGGACCATGCTTGCCACCTCTGGTTGTGTATTTATAAATTCCCACTCCAACAGTGAGAAACCTGCTCTCACCGTCCAGCAACATGTACTAACTGTTCAGCTCTGGTATACATGTACTGCAGTATCAGAATGTTAACCCATATCCTGATGGGGAAAAATGTTATCAACTAGAGCTCTCCTCTGCTCTGCTGTGGGCCTGGGTGTCTAACCGCATGAACTGCATCACCAGAATCCCTTGCCTTCTGGTGTCCCACTGGAGTTGGCCAAGGGGGATGCACTATGGGTGAGTTGGAGTTTGGGAGCAAAGAGAGGCGGGAGTGTTTGTTCCTGTCGCTTCCCACCTGCTGGGCAGTCCTTACGGCCGGGTGGCAGCATCCTGCTACAGCCCAGCTCCTATGAAGTGGCCCTGGGTCCAGGACTCCAGCTTTTTCCTGGGCACCAATGATACTATTGCTTCCCTCCTCTCTAGGCCCAGTGCGAGGACAGCTGCTAGCTGCTGTGTGCACAGCATCCCTTATTACTCACGTGGAGCCACCCATGCTTCTATAAAGCCACTTCATTAGAGTATGTCACAATCCCAGCTGAGCATCCTCTGTTTCCTTTCTGGACTCTGACAGGTCCCTAAAGTGGAGGACATAGGGAAGGAAGCAGAGGGAGCCTGGAAGGACAAGGGGGCTTCTCAGAAGACCCTCACTCTCCTTACTTCTCAGGAGAATTAAACCCCCCAAAGACCTGGGGAGTAAGTTCTTGTTATTCCCCTCATTTGTGAACTGAAGGGAGAA
This sequence comes from Alouatta palliata, assembly GCA_004027835.1. Taxonomy (NCBI): domain Eukaryota; kingdom Metazoa; phylum Chordata; class Mammalia; order Primates; family Atelidae; genus Alouatta; species Alouatta palliata. The sequence continues at coordinate 6,751 of PVKV010000626.1, read as the reverse complement.
GGTGACCTAGAAAAGACTTGTGTGTGACCTATACAGTATGGCCCGAGTCACTCCTGTCACCACATGGCTAGTGGCTCTGTCCTTCCTGTGCCCCACAGTGCTTGGTTCCATCTCAGTAAGAATCCTTGATAAGGTGGCATTGTCACTTACCAATTTATTTTTTAATAGATAAGGCCTTTCTCTGTTGCCCAGGCTGGAGTGAGTACAGTGCTGTGATCTCGGCTCACTGCAACTTCTGCCTCCCAAGCAATTCTCCTGCGTCAGCCTTCTGAGTAGCTAGGATTACAGGCATGTGCCATCACGCCTGGCTAATTTTTGTAATTTTAATAGAGACAAAGTTTCACCATGTTGGCCAGGATGGTCTCAAACTCCTGAACTCAAGTGATCTGCCCGCCTTGGGCTCCCCAAGTGCTGGGATTACAGGTGTGAGCCACCGTGCCTGGCCTCTTATCAATTTATATGTCTGTCTCCCACACTAGATTTAAAATTCCTAAAAGCCAAAGATTTCTGGTCGTGGCCATTCTGCAAACTGCCTGGCTTCTTGCAGGCTGCCCTGCATACAGTAAGTCCTGATATGTGTTCATATGAAGAAGGAATAGAGGCTTCATCCACAAATGAACTCTATGGGTGTACCCTTCTAGAATCCACCCACTTCCTAGGCAGTAGGACCATCCCACTTAGTGACCCCCATCCCACTAAGAGCAGAAATTATTCCAACCACATGGGGTTCTACCTCAGAAACCCATGGCCAGTCCCTGAAGGCTAAAAACCATTTGACACTGATGATAGCAGAAGGTGACTAAGCTGCTGACTCAAAAAAACCAGCTGCTTCTTCCAATATCATCACCTAATCTATGATCAAGTAGTTTTACTCTGACAAATCCTGGCCTTGTGCTTTCCTGCCGCCTTCACACGGCTGTCCAAGAGTGCCAGCTTGTCTCAATCACCTTTTTTGTCCCTGTACCCTTATTTCTGTTGCCATCTTTGGTGTAATCTGAAGGATCTGTGCTAGCTCCTAAACACCTTGCTAGGAGACCCTGATCACACACAGGAAACACGAGGGGACCACATCCTCCCATTCCCAAACCAAGAGATGCTCATTAGAAATCTGGGCTGTCCCAGAAAATCTTGAATACATGCTCATTATATTTATATACCAATACTAAGCCTTGATCCATTTCAATTAAAATGGTTTTAATATCCAGATATAAGGTCAGACACAGTGGCTCATGCCTGTAATCCCAGCACTTTAGGAGGCCAAGCCATGCGGATCACCCACAGGAATTTGAGACCAGCCTGGCCAACATGGCAAAACCCCGTCTCTGCTAAAAATACAAAAATTATCCAGGCATGGTGGCACTTGCCTATAATCCCAGCTATTCAGAAGGCTGAGGCAGGAGAATTGCTTGAACCCAGCAGGCGGAGTTTGCAGTGAGCCGAGATCGCGCCATTGCACTCTAGGCTGGGTGACAAGAGGGAAACTCCGTCCAAAAAAAAAAAAAAACCAGAAATATAATTAGAAAAAAAAACAATGAAGAAAGCTTATTGAAGTGTGTCTGACTATAGTTGTTTCCACAGACGTGGTGACCATGTTCCTTCTAAAGCAGTATTAATCCCAAATATTCTATTAGGGGAACATTTCAAATTCCAAATACTGTGATTCTTTTGATGTTTTGTGGTTTTCAATAAAAGCAGTTGTGTGTATAATAAAGTATGATGTTTTCTACACCGCTGTTAAGACTTTTCATCTAAAATCACAAACCAGAGGACAGTGTCCACTCAGCTCAGCCCTGGGGTCATTCCAGCCCACATGTCAAGGAATGAAGAAGCCTTCCGAAGATTCCAGCCATTCGGATCTTCCCAGATGAGGCGGATCAAGCATCCCCGCCATGTCCTGTCTGAATTTCTGACCTACAGAATTCATGAGCATGACGAAATAGTTTACAACCCCCACCCCTAAATTTACAAACCAGAGTAAAACTCTTTTGAGACCATTTTGCTTAGTTTGGTGAATAAAAATGTAGTTATCGCTAAAATTTGAGTTGAAAAGAAGGGCTATCTTCCCCCTGAGCCTTTCAGATTGGAAATTCTAGGTATTCTGATGCTTGGTGGCCCTCATCCCACTGAAAGCAGAAGTTATTTCAACCACCTGGGGTCACCTCATCCCCTTGCGGGCACTCTGTACTGTGTGAAGGGAAAGATGACCCACTGACTGCAAGAGCTTCTAACTGGTGGACCAGGTGCCTCGGGAACAGTGACTGTGGATATTTCAAGCACCCTACCTGGTGTCCTGGCTCCAGGACTCTTCTTGTCACCAACAGATTCTCTGAGGCACACTTGAGGGTCTGAAGTCATCACCTCTGTCATCTGTCCAAGGCCAGGTTTACACTCACCACGCCGCTGATGTTTGTGTGGCTGTGACTAGTCCCCGGGCTTGATGTGGCTCAGGGAGAGGGGTATTTAAATCTGACTGTCAAATGCTCTCCATTCATCAGGATCCGGAGGCCTAAGCAAGGGGTGGGTTTTGTTTTTGTTTGTTTATACCTTTAGTGACAAGAACGAATACTGACTGCAGCTCCAGACAGGAAGGAAGTGCTTCTGGGTTAGTAATACTTCCCTGTTAGTAATAAAAGCAGTTGCTCCCTGAGGATACATTCCGAGTCCATCTTCTACCCAGGATCACAAACCATGTGACTCATCCAGCCTTTGGTTGACAATTGCACTATGTAAAGGCCAAAACCCTATAAACTTCATTGGAATTCATCTGAGTCACCCAGCAACACCCTCTCCCGTTACTTGTTTTACAAACCCACAGTCTTCTGGTTTCATCCATTTTAGCTTAACTTTGAGTATATGTCCTCAGCCAAAGAGCTAAATCAGAGTGTCCCAAACTTTTCCAATCTGTGACATTCATAGGCACTTGAATGGGAGAGGAAGACAGAGAGACAGAAACAGAGAGGAACAGAAATAAAAACAGAGAGAGAAGAAGAAATTTTTGTGCAAGGAAGAGAAGCTGAAATAATTTCAAAACTTACTTATTCCATTAGTTCTGGTGACATAAAGGATTCACTACTGAAAACTATTTTACACTAGCTGAAGAACAGTCACCTGCGGATCTTTAATAATATCATTTTATTTCCTTCTTTTTGTGTGTGTGTGTGTGTGACAAAGTCTTGCTCTTCTGGCCCAGGCTGGAGTGCAATGGTGCCATCTCAGCTCACTGCAACCCTCACTTCCTGAGTTCAAGAGATTCTGCCTCAGCCTCCCGAGTAGCTGGGATTACAGGTGCCCGCCACCACATCCAGCTAATTTTTGTATTTTTAGCCAAAACAGGATTTCACCACATTGAGTAGTCTGGTCTCGAACACCTGACCTCAGGTGACCCTCCTGCCTCAGCCTATCAAAGTGCTGGGATTACAGGCGTGAGCCACCACACTCAGCCCAATAATATCATTTTATAAAATAATCCACACATGAGCTTTAAAAGAAATCAAATAATACAAGATAGTCATTGAGTACAGATTCTCCCCAGTCCTATACCTGAGAAATTTTAAATTCGTAATTCAGTGAAATAGCTCTTTGGCTCTAGAATATATTCTATGAACACTAAGAAATGCAATGATTAGGCCAGGTGTGGTGGCTCACACATGTAATCCCAGCACTTTGAGAGGCTGAGGCGGGAGGATCACTTGAAGCCAGGAGTTCGAGAACACCCTGGGCAATATATCGAGACCCCCATCTCTAAAAAAAAAAAAAAAAAATAGATAAAATTTGCCAGGCATGGTGATGTGTGCCTGTAGTCCCAGCTACTCAGGAGGCTGAGATGGGAGGATTGCTTGAGTCCAGAATTTGAGGCTGCAGTGAGCCAAGATCATGTCCCTGCACTTCAGCCTAGGTGACAGAGCAAGACCCTTTCTCAAAAATAATAATAATAAAGAAGTGTAATTATCTTCACTGCCCTTAGTTCTACAGTATTACCAAGGGTGTTTATTCGAAGGTGGCATATTTGCCTAATTTATATGCTCATTCATCACACATGTGCTGGGCAGTGAAGCAGCTCACAGCCTCTCATCTTTCAGTTCCCATCTGGGCCAATTTCTCACTTCTGCCCCTTCAAGAGTCCCCTCCATTCCCATCTCCCACCCAGGTAGATGGAGTCAGTTGTTTACAGCTGGACCCTGACTTACAAACCTGTGTTAAGGGCCACAGCAGAGCTGTCCAAGGCCTGGGGTTCATCTGACCAGCCAAGGGCAATTTTGAAAACAGCAAATGTTTCTTGTTCCTTCTCCTTTGTATCCACTTCCTCCCCAACCTCAGGAAACCAGTTAGTTCACGGACTAAGCCCTGCTCTGTGCCTTTCCTGCAGGCCTCACACAGGGCCTCCCACCGAGGCCTGCTTCACCTCCCCGCACCTGCTCTGAGATTGGAGGGCACTTTACTCCCACACTCTATGATTTGGTTCTTGATTCCACCCTGCCAAGTGCTCTGACCATTACTTCATGGAGCTTAGTCTTGCCTTAACATTCAGAAGCTCCTGGACTGCAAATGACTCAGAGCAGTGGACTCAGCAGATACATCCTTGTCTTTCTAGCAACTCTTTCCCTGTGAGGGTGGTGAGCCGACCAAGGCCACCAATTCCCTGAGGCTTCCTTCCAGGCAGAGATCTGGACAATAAACCTTGGGAATACCCAGGGCCGGTCTGGAAGGGCCCTCTGGCCTCTCTAGGCCTTGCGCATTCCATTTCTTTGGCTCTCTTTGCCCTCCACTCTCATCCCCTATATAGCATCCCTCCTTGAGTTTGAGGCGTTCATGAAAAGGGGGCTTTTTCTTTCCATCCCTGTTGTACGGCACAGTACCTGGCATTCAAATAATAAAGTCTGGCTGGCATGTTGATGGATGAATGCATGAGCTGCTGGACCAACAGAAAGGAGGGTGGGTCAGTGTGTGAGTGAATCGAAGAATGAAGTGTTCCTAAGGGTGTCCTGGAATGGTACTCTCCAGAGGACAGAGGCTCCTGCTTATCCAACAGGTTAGGACCTCAGTGGCTTTATAGAAGACACAATAAAATTATTATTGATAAATGATTCAAGTTTGTAAAAACATGTTTTTTAGTATTTTCCACATTTAAGACATAGTGGTAAGTATCCCACTGACTCTCTAGAGTGAAATTTCTTCAAAATCATTTTTCAAAAATGTATACCTTAGAAAATAGAATATTTATAAACATATATTCAAAACATGGCAAGACACTTGTACAGGGAAATTTTTAAAATGTTCAATGTATTTTATTCACCACCTGTATTAGAGAGTCATTATTTTTCTTAATTAAAAGCAACATATGTCTGTTACCACCATCAATATGCTTTAGCCTTGAACTTGAAGGAAGCTTTTTGGTTTGTGAATTTTTGTTTGTTTTGAGACAAGGTCTTGCTCTGTTGCCCAGGGTGGAGTGCAGTAGGATGGTCATAGCTCACTGCGTCCTTGATCTCCTAGGCTTCAAGTGATCCTCCTGCCTCAGCCTCTCAAGTAGCTAGGACCACAAGCATGCACCATCACACCTATTTTCTTTTTTCTTTCATTTTTAGTAGAGATGAGGTCTTGCTATGTTGCTCAGACTGGTCTCGAGCTCCTGGGCTCAAGCGATCCTCTCACCTCAGCCTCCCAAAGTGCTGAGATTACAGATGAAAGCCACTGTGTCCCACCTAAAGAAAGCTTCTAAAAGAAAAGGCTGGGATAGCTTTAATATCCCATCCAGAGCTTCTCAACCTTAGCTGCATTCCTAAAACACTTGGGAAGCTTTTAAAAGTCACAATGCCCAGCTTGCATCTCAAGTCTATTACATTAGATTCTCTGGAGAATCGCTTCTCGGCCCTTTGACTAAGATCAAGTGTAGATTCTCTGGAGAAAGGACATAGACATCTGTGTTTTGTTTTAATTTTTGCCTTTTTTTAGTTTTTAGTTTTAGTTGGTTTTGTTTTTTATGTTTTCTTTGGCATCCATATTTTTAAAGAGCCCCAAGTGATTCCCATGTGCAGCCAGTGCTGAGAACTACTACTTTCACCCACATGCAGCTGAAACTCATGAAAAGACTTACTATGCAAACTGGAGGGTTTTATGTCCCCTCTGAGAGTCAGGTTTGAAACCAGCCAGTGTCCTCATTCTGATTCTTCCCCAGCATCTCGTTCTTTCTTTACCCTTATTTCAATCCTGGTAATAAAGAATGGCTCCCAGGCTGTGTCCTCCAGGTAGATCCAACTTCCGGTGACTTACGCTATCATTTTGTGAAAGCTGTACCTCTCCACTTCTGAACTTTGAATTGAACTTCTGTGTCTAAAAGCAGTTTCAGAAATTAAGAAAAGGAGACAGGCCAGGTGCAGTGACTGACACCTGTAATCCCATATTTTGGAAGGTCAAAGTAAGTGGATTGCTTGAGCTCAGGAGTTCAAGACCTGCTTGGGCAACATGGCAAAATCCTGTCTCCACCAAAAATACAAAACTTAGCCTGCTTTGGTAACATTCACCTGTAGTCCCATCTACCCAGGAGGCTGACGTGGAAGGATCACTGGAGCCCAGGAGATCAAGGCTGCAGTAAGCCATGATTGCACCACTTCACTCCAGCCTTCGTGACAGAGCAAGACCTTGTCTCAAAGAAAGAAGAAAAAAAGAGAGAGATAGAAGGAAGGAAGGAAGGAAGGAAGGAGGGGAGGGAGGGAGGGAGGGAGGGAGGGGAAGGGAAGGGAAGGGAAGGGAG
>PVKV010000625.1:239358-266489 GCA_004027835.1 Alouatta palliata | reverse complement strand
CTGCCCTTAATATTTTCTCCTTCATTTCAACCCTGGTGAATCTAATGATTATGTGCCTTGGGGTTGCTCTTTTTGAGGAATATCTTTGTGGTGTTCTCTGTATTACCTGGAGTTGAGTATTGTCCTGCCTTGCTAGGTTGGGAAAGTTTTCCTGGATAATATCCTGAAGAATATTTTCCAGCTTGGATTCATTCTCTTCGTCATATTCAGGCACACCTATCAAACGTAGATTAGGTCTTTTCACGTAGTCCCATATTTCTTGGAGATTTTGCTTCTTCCTTTTTACCCTTTTTTCTCTAATCTTGTCTTCTTGTTTTATTTCGTTCAGTTGGTCTTCGACCTCTGAAATCCTTTCTTCTGCTTGATCAATTCGACTGTTAAAACTTGTGCATACTTCGCAAAGTTCTCGTATTGTGTTTTTCAGCTCCATTAATTCACTTATATTCTTCTCTAAATTGTCCATTCTCGTTAATATTTCATCAAACCTTTTTTCAACGTTCTTAGTTTCCTTGCATTGGGCTAGAACATGTTCTTTTAGCTCACAGAAGTTTCTCATTATCCACCTTCTGAAGCCTGATTCTGTCGATTCCTCACATTCATTCTCGATCAGGCTTTGTTCAACTGGTGATGACGAACTGCATTCCTCTGTAGGAGGAAAGGCATTCTGATTTCGGGTGTTTTCATGAAAGCCTTTTTGTGCTGGTTTCTTCCCATCTTTGTGGATTTATCCACCTGTCGTCTGTGTAATTGCTGACTTTCAGATTAGGTCTCTGAGTGGACGTCCAGCTTGTTGGTGGTAAAGTTTTTTCTGTTTCTTAGTTTTCCTTCGGCAGACGCCCCTCCCCCACAAAGCTGGACCTTTCCGGGTTCAGCTATACTTGCTGTGAAGCTCTCAATCCTCAGCAGTTCCAACTGCTGTTTTTTTTTTGTTGGGGGAGGACCAGCCTTCCCCTGCGGCGACCCACTACGCCGGCTGAAACAGTGGCCTTAAGATTCGTGGCGCTTTTCTGCCCCGGAATCTCCCGGTCTGGCTCCCCACTTCAGTCCGCTTTTTAATCAGCTGAATGGGAGACTCTGCCTTCCCGGAGCTCCAAACGCCAACCAAAAGGGCACTCAGTCCCGTATACTCCGGACTGAGAACCACCTCACCGGGGCGCCTGCAAAACGGCTACGCAGGCCAAAAGAGTCATGCCGGCAACCCGTAGGGCTCCTCCGCCGGGAATCTCCTGGTCCGTGGGCAATAAAAATTCATCTGAAAGTGTGGCGACCATTCACTCTCTGCGCTTTCAGTGGGAGCTACAATCCTGAGCTGCTGCTAATCAGCCATCTTGGATCTCTCTCCCATTTTTCTTACATTTAGTTACAATTATTATAGCATACAATCTAGTTGGTCACTATTGTTTATGCTAGCTAAATTTCTCTTTTAAATAAGTGAGATACTAAGCAGCGCTTGCCTGGAAATGTGATGAGATTCACCCCCTGCCATTGGGAGACTTGTATTAATTTCCTGTTGCTGCTGTAAAAAAGTGCCACAAATTTTGTGGCTTAAAACAGCATAAATATATTTTACAGTTCTCACTCTGACAGTTCTTTGGGTCAGAAGTTTGAAAGCTGTCTCACTGGGATGACAATGAGGTGGCACCATGGCTAGTTCCTTCTGGAAGCTCTAGGGGGGATCAGTTTTCCGCCTTTTTTTTAGCATCTGGAGGCTGCCCGCATTCCCTTGACTGGCTATGCTTTTCCTGAATCTCTCCAACCTGTCGTTTCCATCATCACATCTCCTATTTGTTCCTCCAGAAGCAAGTGTTCCTCTTGTAAGGACACCTGTGATTACATTTAGAGCCCATCCAGGTAATTCAGGTTGATCTCTCCATCTCTGAATCCTCAATTTAAGCACCTCTGCAAAGTCCCTTTTGCTACATCAATAACATCAACAAGTTCTGGGAATGAGTACATGGGTATCTTTGGGGGCCATTATCCAGCCTATCACAAGACTCTACTACTGATACTGGAGGGAGGCAGGGAAGTGCTGGGTAGAGAAAGGCAGGGTCCCTGGTGAGGGATCCACCCTCAGGCCTGTGCCCATGGACCTAAGTGAGAACAGGCATTCCTGTTTTCACACCCAAATGTTGCATTTCCCAAGACCACTCTAACCTGCCATGCCCCATCCTGTGCCAATATAAATCTGAGACCTTAGCAAGCACAGACACAAGCGGTTGAACATTGAGAGAGGCAGAGAGAGAGAGAGTGGCAGAGAGTGACAAAGAGTAGGAGTGGCAGGGTGGCACAGCAGAGAAGGGAAAAGGTGTCTGAACACTTCCGGTGCCCCATCCATCTCGCTGTCAGCCACCACCACTCAATAAAACCTTGCACTCATCCTTCAAGCCCACGTGTCATTCAATTCTTCTGGTACACTGGGCGAGAACTTGGCATACAGAAAGCTGTCACACTGGCCGCCGCCCTTGCAATAAGACAGAGGGTCTATCGAGCTGATTAACATACTCTGTCTGCAGATGGCAAAGCTGAAAAGAACACACGGTAACACAAGCCCACTTGGGATTCGGGAGTCACAGACATCCATCCCTAGACGCTGCCATGAGGCCAGAGCCCAAAAGTGCTCCCCATGGCCTCTGCACCTGCCTGTCTGCATGCTCCCCCTAGGGGTTTGAGCAATGGGGAGACCAAAGGAGTGAGGCATACCCCTGTTGCATGCCCTGCAAGGGGGATAAGGGAACTCTCATTTCACTAGTTCATCTTGCGCTCTAATCAGAACCATTATTAAAGGAAGTTAATGGTTGAAATCCATTATTTATTGTTAAAGTTATTAGGTTGTATCAATTTCCTTTAACATAGGGTCCTTCTTACAGCTGTCAGCTGTCCAATAAACCAAGAATTTGACTGATTTACTATGGTAGGTTTTACTTCAGGGACCTCCAATGAGCCACACACATCCCAGTGTTGATGGTCACCCACATGACTTTGGGTTAGCTGTGTGACCTAATTTGGCCAATGGCATGTTAGCAAACTTTATGCAAGCAGAGGTTTGAATGAGTACTTGCTCAATGGGGCATGTCTTCTTGGAACATCACTCTTGAGAGCAAGCCCCCATGTTAGACTACTGAATGAAGAGATGTCTGTGGGCTGGGCGTGGTTGCTCATGCCTGTAATCCCAGCACTTTGGGAGGCCAAGGCAGGTGGATCACCTGAGGTCAGGAGTTCGAGACCAACCTGGCCAACATGGTGATACCCAGTCTCTACTAAAAATAAAAAATAAATAAAAAAAAAATTAGCCAGGTGTGGTGGCACATGCCTGTAATCCCAGCTACTTGGGAGGCTGAGGCAGGAGAATTGCTTGAACCCAGGAGGCAGTTTGCAGTGAGCCGAGATTGCACCATTGCACTCCAGCTTGGGCGACAAGAGCAAAACTCCGTCTCAAAAAAAAAAAAAAAAGAGAGAGATGTCTGTGGACAGAGGCTCTGGAGGAGGGGCCAGCAGAATCTCTAAGGGGCCAGACAGTCAGTACCTTTGGCTTTTGGGGCCATGTGGCCTCTGTGATTGTCACAACCACTCAGTGCTGTCACTGTAGTGCAAAGGCACATAAGTGAATGAGCGTGGTGTGGTTATGTTCCAATAAAACTTTTTGGACACTGAAATTTGAATTTCATATAATTTTCACACATCACAAAATATTTTGAATTTTTTTCAATGATTAAAAAATGTAAAAGCGATTTAATTACTGAAAATGTAGAAACTACTGCTCATGGCAGCGTAAAAACTGAGCATGGATTGGATTTGCTCAGGGGCTTTTGGTTTGAAGCCTCCGGTTATGGAGGATGGGAGGTCATTTTGACTGTCCAGTCACAGCCACATTCCCATCTGAATGCGGCTTCATAAGATACCCCAGGCAAGACTACCAGAAGAAACTCCCAGCTAAGCTCAGCCAACCCACATTATTGTGAGGAAAAAGAAAAAAAAAAAAGGTTATTATTTGAACCACTGTGCTTTGGGGTTTTCAGTTATCTAACACACTGAAACAGTACCCAAACCTGTAGTTGTGCCTATCATTCAGGTGTTTGGAATTTTGATAAAACATTGCCTGCTGTTCATCAAGAGGCCACAGGTAAGCAGCTTATCACAAAATACAGGCAGCACCTGCAGTTTATTATATGGTTGCTACTCTGGTCCTGATCAATAGCTTGTTCAAATTGCCATGCCTGTATGTCAGCTATTGAAGAGATTTCTGTTCAAAATTCTTATTTCCTTTTCCCAGATCATGTGAGAAGGCTTGCCATTCATTCGTTGCCAGGAATGAATACATCACTTCCTGCCTCCTATCGGGAGAGGCAGGAGACAGCCAATTGCCTAGGCAGATAGGAAAGGGTTTCCAGAGAACCTCTGACCCGTCCAGGTGATTGTGCATGGGGGGCTTGCCTAAACACGCCCATGGTGAAAAATTCTGTCCCTTAACACGTGTGTAGTAAGGGAAATAAATCAATGTGGAGTGGCTCAGCTAAGGGCCCACAATATGCACTGAGGGACTGGGGTGTAGCTACCAGGAATTCATGCCTTATGCAGGGGAGGAGCCTAGTCTTCAGCTTGTTTGTGGTGGCTTGCTATTCAGTTTGTGAGGTGGGAGCCTGCTGGTAAGTTCTCCTGCTTTTTGCTGACAGCTTTCTTTTAGCTTAATAAATTCTGCTCTCCTCACCCTTCAATATGCCTAATTTTTCCTGGCCATGAGACAAGAACACAGATTTAGCTGAACTAAGGAGCAAAAAAATCCTGTATCACTATTATTAACACTAGGAGTGAACTATTACATTTCCCAGAAAGGGCACAGTGTAGGTAGTCAGGCAGAACTGGCCTCTGAGGACACTGCTGTTCCTGCCACTGCTGTGCTTGGCAGTCACCACAGTGGCCCCAGCATCTGACTTTCAGCATGCATCCAGAGAGACACTCAGGGACTGGTGATCTGCTGCTCAGAAAGCACTCAGCACTCAGCCTTCCTCTCCAAACTGGGCATCTGAGAGTTGCTCTGAGTGTCTCAGTTTTAAGTTTTTCTTCTGCTTCAGAATGAGCAATGCCTGGCCTGGGCAGGGGCCACAGTCACTTTCATTTGCTAACAAAGCAGGACATATTGAGGAAAGGGAGACACTGGGTGGACTTTATAACTCATTAAAAGTAGCAAATATCTGGGACCAATTGCAAAAGACAATCGATTCTTTGTTGTTGGCATTAAAGAGGTGAACAAGAAATAGAGGAGACACAGTAATGTATCATTTGGATATGTTACCCAGAGAAGGGCACCCAGGTAAGAGAGCAATGCTTGGTTTTTCTTGGACAAGCATTTTCCTGGCCAAAAAGGTCCACTTAACTAGCACAAGAGACAGGGTGTACGTGTCATCATGGATAGTTTTTTTAAAAAAAGCTCTTCAAGTATAAGAGGAACCCCAAAATAAGAGTCTCAGCACACCTTGCTATAAAGCAAACTTGTTTCCATATTGGCAGACAATTTTAGGTTTTCTTAGAAAAATACTGATCTCTCTAATACGTGGTTTCCTTCATTTTTTGTTTGGTTTTTGTTTTTGGAGACAGGGTCTTGCTGCATCACCCAGGGTGCAGTGCAGTGGCAGGATCAGGGCTCACTGCAGCCTCAACCCCCTGGACTCAAGCAGTCCTCCCACCTCAACCTCCCAAGTAGCCCAGATAATTTTTGTATTTTTTGTAAGACAGAGTTTCGCCATGTTACCCAGGCTGGTCTTAAACTCCTGGGCTCAGGTGATCTGCCTGCCTTAGCCTCCTAAAGTGCTGGGATTACAGGTGTGAGCCACTACACTGGCTGGTTTCCCTCATTTTCTGAAAAACAGTATTGCTGTCACAATTACCCTCACTGTGCCCCCCACAAGTGTCTGCAGATGACTCTAACCAGCATGATGGTGAAGTGCAGGTATGGATTTATAGTTTAATGATATAACTATATTACCATAATAAACACTAACAATTTTAATGCTAATATTTAATGTTAATTAATATATTACTATTAACATATCCTGCTGTTTATTAGATCTTCAAAGGCAACTAGTATAAAATCTTATTAGTGCTGACTGTGGTCTCCAATTTAAGAACAGTAAATCATTTGAGGTGCAATTACAGGAGGAACAGAAACAGAAAATCTCACTAGTCATAACTTATCTTCTGGTTATTTTCCTCAGCTTTCTGTTTTCATTTTCATGCTTCATATACTCTTGGGTCCTCTAAAGCCCAAGCTTCAGATAGCTCATAAAAATCAGCATCCGTGCTTATGGAATACATCTTAAGACAGGCTACATCCTTTTCTGCTACTAGGGTAAAACTCTGAAGAGGAAAGATTTATTTTGCTGCAGCAGATGATTTTTTAAAAAGTCCACTTCCAATGCTTTAGAATAATCCAAACAACTATTTGGAGGATGGAGTACTCTATGTTAAGGGTAATGGGGGAAATAGCTCATCTTTTCATGAAAGGTGAGATCAACTCACCTAATTATTAAACATGTCAAGTATTTTCATTAAAATGTTTTTAAAACAACTGTTAACTTGAAACTCAATAAAAGCAGTATTTAAATCCGATTATTTTTTCTATAGTGAGGCAAATCTGCTAGATAAATGATAGTTCAGCCCATTTTCAAATAAACTGCTATCTGAACACAGGTGCTGAACTATGTACCTTCAACAATATCTGTGGTTATGAGTATAATATTCATTTTTTTCTAGCTAAGGAAGTTAGAAACTAAAGACAGTTAGAAACTGGGGGTGTAATAATGGTTTAAAAAAATACTAAAATTTCCATTTCAATGAGTTACATAAAAGCAATTAGAACTATCTGACAATATTTATATTAATTATATTTTCTAATTCTAGAAAAAGAAATGGGAATCATTATAAACCAGTAATCATTTGAAAGATTCCACTTGAGACTTTTAAAACTAAGACTAGAAACCCAGAAGCCATAAAAGAAATGTCAGACATACTGAAATACACAACGATTAAAAGCTCCTATGGCAAAAGATACCATAAAAAAGTAAATGAACACATTTTAGATTTGGACTAAAAAAGAGATAAAAGTGACAAAGAGTTAAATTTCATGATATTAATCAGAGTTTTACACACTAAGCTTGAAAAATGGAACCTAACAAAATAAGCAAAAGGTATGATTAAGCAATTCACAGAACAGCAAATTTAAATAAGCAGCAAGCATATAAAAAGAGGCTTTAGGCTGGGCACAGTGGCTTACACCTGTAGTACCAGCATTTTGGGAGGCTGAGGGGGGCAAACTGCCTGAGCCCAGGGGTTCAAGACCAGCCTGGGCAACATGGCAAAAAGTCATCTCTACAAAAAATAATTAGCCAGGTGTAGTGGCATGCGCCTGTGGTCCCAGCTACTCAAGAGGCTGAGGGAGGAGGATCACTTGAGCCCAGGAGGTTGAGGTTGCAGCAAGCTGAGACTGCACCACTGCACTCTAGCCTGGGAAACAGAGTGAGACCCTGCCTCAAAAAGAAAAAGAAAAAGAAAAAGAAGATGCTTTATCAGTATTTCAGGAAATGCTAATACATGTAACAATACTGGCAAAGATGTGAGAGAAATTAATTCTTTTTCATTTGCTGGTAAACAAGTTAAGTGCTACAGATTTCCTGGGGAAAGGAATATCACAACATCTATTTAAAGGAAACATAACCCTCTACTTAGCAATTCCACTTCTGGAAGTCAATCCCAAGGCCATAAAACCACCAATGTATACCAGCATGTAAGGACACATTACAGATGTCTGCTGCAGCACTGTTCATAGTGGTGGAAAACAAGACACCAAGTGAATGCCTGTCAACAATGGAATGGTTGAATAAATGACGGTGCATTCCCATCAAGTGATGCTCTGCAGCCATCTAAAGGAATGACTTAGAGCTATACAAGTGACTCAGAGGGACTTCTCCACAGTTCTGGTGCATTAAAAAAAAAGGGGGACTTCTCCACAGTTCTGGTGCATTTAAAAAAAGCAATATGCTGACAAGCATGTATAATATGCCCACACTTTTATGTAACAATGACAATTCTAAATGCATATATGTGTTCACATATAATTATATAAACATGAAAAAAATAGACTACATACTGGGTAGTTGACAAAGGTTACCTGGAAGTTGGGTGGTACATGGAAGACAGAGGGTAAGAAAATTTTAAAAAGGAACAGAAGAGAGTATAAAGTTAAATAAAACTCCTTCAGCATATACAATATGATTGTTAATGTATTTACATAAAATTGTATGTGTAAGCATGTAGAAAGTTTCATTTTGAAAAATTTAATTGCTTAGCATTTATTGAAGGGCCTACTGTGTTAAAACAGGCACTTGCAGCCGGGCACGGTGACTCAACGCCTGTAATCCCAGCACCTTGAGAGGCCAAGGTGGGCAGATCACTTGAGGTCAGGAGTTCGAGACCAGCCTGGCTAACATAGTGAAATCCCCTCTCTACTAAGAATACAAAATTAGCCAGGCATGGTGGTGCATGCCTGTAATCCCAGCTACTCGGGAGGCTGAAGCAGGAGAATCACTTGAACCCAGGAGGCAGAAGTTGCAGTGAGCTAAGATTGCACCACTGCACTCCATCCTGAGCGACAGTGAAACTCCATCTCAAGAAAAAAGAAACTAGGCACTTGACAGTATTAGTTTTTACTTTAGCAACAGCATACTATTCTGGAAAGAGCATCATTTCTAGAGACAATTTTAGGTTCAAATCTTGGTTCTGCCTCTAACAGTACAACCTGTTTTATACGTCACTTTAACTTCTCTGAGTTCCTTTCCTCATCCCAAAACAAGAACAATACTACTTGCCTTGCAATGTTTTGAGCTTCAACTATATTAGCACCTATGAAAATACTTCCTAAAATAATATAATTGAGGTTAGTTAACATAAAATTTGTCTTTTAACACTTTCCAAAAATCGAGGCTTAATTTGTGCAAAGCCTTTCTTCTTATGGCCCAGTGATGGTGCATCCACTGCCAAAATGCAAGGGGCATGTCCA
The DNA here is from genome assembly GCA_004027835.1 of Alouatta palliata. Classification (NCBI taxonomy): domain Eukaryota; kingdom Metazoa; phylum Chordata; class Mammalia; order Primates; family Atelidae; genus Alouatta; species Alouatta palliata. The sequence goes on along the minus strand of PVKV010000625.1, from coordinate 257,440 downwards.
GACTGCATCGGCCTATGACTCAAGCTTACAACGGTATGCAGTAAGTCATTTGGAATCAGAGGGCCTGGATTTAAGTCCAATAGCTGTGCAGTCTTGAGCAAGTGATTTAACCTTTTCAGCTTTGCTTCTGTTTATAAAAATTGTGCATCCATCATAACATTGTTGTGGAAAGCAAGTAAATATTGCAGAATTGTTTTGAAAACTATAAAGTGCTAGGAAATCGGCAGATTTTGTCATATTGTCTTTAGATTATACCTTCTTTGTATATCTCCAGCAGGGACGTATATATTTTGGACCCCAGGATGGCCCGTAAACTCCAAGGGGAAATCTTACTACAAATAAGTGTCACATATATGTAAATAAAGATTCACTAGTAAAAAATGTTTCTATAAACCAAAATAGAAAGCGAAGGGGCAATAACTGTAAGCATAAATTGTCTACACATCTCAATTCCTTCCCTCCCTCTCTCCCTCCCCCCTTCCTTCCTTCCTTCCTTCCCTCCTTCCTTTCCTTCCTTCCTTCCTTCCCTCCTTCCTTCCTTCCTTTCCTTCCTTCCTTCTTTCCTTCCTTTCCTTCCTTCCTTCCTTCTTCCCTCCCTCCCTTCCTCTTCAAACAATTTCACTCTGTCACCCAGGCTCATTTCTTCCTTCCTTTTTCAAACAATTTCACTCTGTCAACCAGGCTAACGTGCAGTAGTACAATCTCGGCTCACTGTAACCTCTGCCTCCCAGGTTCAGCCTCTCAGGCCTCAGCCTCTCAAGTAGCTGGGACTACAGGTGCGTGCTACCTGGCTATTTTTTTTTTTTTTTTTTTGTATTACTACTAGAGACAGGATTTCACTGTGTTGGCCAGGCTGGTCTCGAATTCCTGACCCCATATGATCCACCTGCCTCAGCTTCCCAAAGGGTTGACATTACAGGCGTGAGTCACCCCACCTGGTCATCAATTTTTAACAAGATTTTTTTTTTTTTAGTTTGTAGTAAGAACATTTCTGAAATGCTCATACATGTATGTTAAGAATTCAAGCAGTATACAAGATCATTTCAGTGGGGAGCGGTGGCTCAAGCCTGTAATCCCAGCACTTTGGGAGGCCAAGGTGAGCAGATTGCCTGAGGTCAGGAGTTCCAAGACCAGCCTGGCCAACATGGTGAAACCTCGTCTCTACTAAAAATATAAAAATTAGCCAGGCACGGCGGTGGACACCTGTAATCCCAGCTACTTGGGAGGCTGAGGCAAGAGAATTGCTGGAACCTGGGAGGCGGAGGTTGCAGTGAGCCAAGATTGCACCACTGCACTCCAGCCTGGGCCATAGAACAAGACTCCATCTCCAAAAAAAGAAAAAAAAAGACAATTTCAATAAAAGATTTTCTCCTGACTACTGAACCCTCCCATCCCACACCACCAGTGTCCCAATTTTCCTTTGTGGTAGTTTGGATTACCCACACCTGAAGCAAAACATCATTCCATAGTTTTCTCTCTACTTTTTCTGTCTTGCCATTTTTAAAAACCATTTTTGCAGTGCTCCAGAGCTGCTGCTTGATGAGCTGAAGCAAAATGCTTTGAGCTTCTCCTTGAGGTGGGTCCTCCCTGAGTGACTGTTCTGCCATTAAATCTTAAAGACTTATTTAATTGCTCCAAATCAATTCTTCAAGAAGCCTAGCAATGGTCTAGCTGCTGAGCATTTCTAAGGGCCAAATTTATTGATAAAGATTTATTACAGAACAAAATTGGGGCTGTCACTAATTGACCGTAACGAGTACTAGCTGAGATATCCTGTGCTCTCTCATTCTTCTGACACTTATACTGCAATGTCATAGGAACCTCCAGTTTCCATTAGCCTCATTTTTTTCTCTGCTAAGCTCAAACCTATTCCTGAAAGTACTTTCAGAAACATCCTAACTTCCTCATGCCTTACTTCCTTCCACCAAATGAACTCTACATCAAGCCTATCATCTATCTTTCCAACTCCTATAGGTGGCTGAGCCCAGCAAAATATTGTCACATAACTGCAGACTGCCGTTACAAATTCCTGGTTTCCAGTATGCCACTTGTCAATTCTTTTTCCTACAGTATTACTTAGAAAATACATAATACTGGCTGGCTGTCATAACAATAATCATGGTTATGCCATCATCATAATTGTGGTAGAAACAATATACTCCATTTCTTTTTTCCATAGTAGTTGAAAGACAGGGCATCCCATGCTAGTGTGATTGCTCAATTCCTTGAAGACATCCAGGGACACAGATTCCTTCTATTTTGTTATTCCACCTTCCCCAGTGAATGACCCTCATTTGGCCCATAGATGGTCCATTGCTTTGTCCATATCCCAGGCAGCAGGATGGAGGAAGAGAGGAAATGAGCTGCTTGCTCCCTTTTTAAGGGTGCCATCTGGAAGTTGCATTTATCACCTGTGCTCACATCCCACTGGCCAGAATTTACTCATATGGCCACACTCAACTGTAAGGGTAGCTGAGAGACTTAAAAGAATAAAATCAGTATTTAAAAAATTGATGTGTAAATATATACTGAAAAGTACAAAAATCATAAATGTGTAGCTTGTTGAATTTTCACTAATAGAACACACATGCCTAACTAGCAACTGGAAAAGCAAGCAATCTCCCAAACAGCAAAGACTCCTCAGGCCTTCTAGACTGTATCCTGCTCACACGGGCATTTTATCCTGCTTCTCTGTTCTGACAGCATAGTTTCACCCGCTTTTCTACTTATGTAAATGGAATCATACACATGTCATTTGTGTCTGGAGTCCTTGGCATGGTATGTGAGAATCAGCTATATGGTTGTATGGCTATGTTCCCAACCCAAAATTCTACTCATTACTCATCATCATAAATTCTTATAAATATTTAAATTCAGTCCTTTTTCATTCAGCTCTCATTGGACTATTCTTTTCCCTCCTTTCCCATTTCCATCCATTTCCCATTTCCCTACTTTCCCATTATTCCACCTGAAGAAGCATAAGCTAATTGTTTTCATCATAAACGATAACTTAAGCTCCAAAAACAACTCTCAACATCTTAAGTATGAGAATAAACAACAACAAATAGTAGAATTCCTCTGCATCTAGTAAGAATAAACTAAAAAACAGAGTAAAGAAATCAGCCAACTCAAAGGTCAACAACTGCACTTTAATGAATTAATTTTGTTAAAAGTGTTTTGAACAGATATGCAAGTAAAAACACACACATTAAAAATGAACTAAAACATTCTTGCTCTCCGTAGAATAGCCATGATTAAGTTTAATATATAGAATTTAAAAACCAAGTAACTAACAAATTTTTGTACAGTTAAACTTCAGATACATACACTTGTTATCCTAATATTGGATATATTCTCTTGACATTTAATATGTTATTTCTATTGGTAGGTTTGCCTTTTTAAAGTTTTCCTAGGCGAAAGTATAAGAAAAAAGTATCCAGATTACCCATCAGTCTTGAACATTACAGGAATAGCAGTTTTGAGATAGCTCAATTTTGAAAAACAATTACAAAATGCTGGAGTGTGAATTTAATTTTCAGGATCTCTTTTTTGAAAAGGATTTTTTTCATTTTGTTTAATAAAAAATAGGTATAAGAAAAATAATTTTGTCTTGGCACTGGTCGGCTGAGATCTATAGGGTTCACAAATTCAATACACAGGAGTGTCTGCTTTAAGAGATCAACCCTAACAGGTATCATGAAAGAGAGAAGCCAGCTGTGGGACATCCCAGTGTGCTTAGTAAATCCCTCAGGTTTTACTAGCACACCTCTGAAAAGAGATAGACATCCTAAATTCACGGATATTAAACAATAATCACTTTCCTTACACCTATATAAAACGTGCTTACCTCTTTGACAGCTTCAGTCTTAACTGCAAAGAAAGGTTATTGGGAGAACCCTATTATAGGTGCCCCAACTACATGTTAGCACCACAAGACAGCCATTAACATTTCTTAGGAGTGTTATTGGCACTGTGAATAAGACAACTCTTAGTATGTGGGACTACCCCTGACACTGCAGAACATTTAGCATTTTTGGCCACTCACTAAAAATCAGCGGTTTTCAAGGTCACTATGACAATCAAATTGATCCTTGATGAGAACCATTGAGCTAGATGCTTCAAGATTAATATCTATTAACTTTATGACTTCCACAGAAAGTAACTGCATCATTACCTTCAGTAACAATGACTGAAGAGGAACATGTTTTTCTTTAAACATTGCAATTAAATATTATTTTGGAAAGATAAGCTGACTTCTTCAAACTCATAGTAATCTGAAAGATTAGATGCACAAAGTGCAATACTTATTCATCCCCAAATGCACACATACGTTTACAGGAAAACGTTTATGTTCTACAGGCATGTATTATTATCCCATTTATCTTTGGTAAAAAAATATGTTCATCTATTACAATAAGATAAAAACCATGTAGATGTTCTCGATAAGTTCCCTCACACTGATGCTCCTGGAAACTGCTGCTGTCTTTGCTCCAAAACTTGCTGATTTAATAGTTGCTGCTGTTTCTGTAAAAACTGCACTACTTCTGGACTTCTTAGTAACGACTTAGAAAGAAAAAAGAAAAAAATTATTAATAGCATTATTCTTATGTGATTAGATTGTTTTCATGCTATGAAATTACTCTGATGTGTCCCTACACATGATACAATGTCTACAAAAATATGCCTGAATCAAAATCACTTTTGTCTGATGCACTGCAATTAAGCTGCAAACTGAAAATAATGCGATGTCATACATCAAAACACTAAAACCTAAAAATAATGGGTGAAGTCTGTTACTGGTGACTTTGTGCATAAAGCAAATGCCTTCTATGATATGCCAGCAAATATACTTTCTTGAAATATGTAAGAGCAAAGAGCTAAAAGTAGCACTGACCCAGGATTATAGCAAGAAAAAAATGGAGATGAAAGTGGGCCACATGTGAAAATGGCAGCTAAATGCTAGTTTGTACATACGTATAAACTAGTGCTAGAAGTCAAGTTTCTCATTCATAAGACACAGCCAACTAAGTCTTCACAAAGAAATTAAAAATTGTGTGAGTGCATATACATATATATCAGTATATAACAAAATTTCAGGGAAAAAAACCCTTATATAACTGTCTAAAACATCCAATACCTTTTTGTACACTCATCATTTTAAAATATAGTTGTAATAATATCACAAATATAACAGACTATGATGAATATATTATTATTAGAGACAGGGTCTCACTCTGTTGCCCAGGCTGGAGTGCAGTGGCACGAGCATAGCTCACTGCAGGCTTGAACTCCTAGGCTCAAGCATTCATCCTGTCACAGTCTCCTGTAAAATGTTTTTATAATAAAATACTTACATATAAGTTGCGAAAAGATAAACTGAATAATGTGGACATCTATCATTAAATACTGATTTTAAGATTATATGGATTATATCTTAGTACATTTTCTATTTATTAGTTTTGTTTAAAAATTATCTTAGCTGTTATGACACTGTTAGACATTTTACTATTTGTGATAAATATATTTGTGATAAACAGTAAACATAAAGGTATTGCTGGTATTTGTGATAAATATATTCCCGGCAATACCTTTATGTTTAACTTTATCCATATTTAGGATTTATGTTCTGTAAATGTCTTCACACTAAATGTGATGTCTGAGTCAAAAGGGATGACTCCTAGTACACAGTGACCAACTACTTTCTGAAAGTGCTGTACCAATATATAATGCCATTAACTGCATGAGAATCTCCATTTCATGAAACCCTCAACATCACTGCATCATTGTGTGTACTCATTTAAGTAATTTTCACTTTTTGTTTGTTATTTTTGCTGATATTGAATACCTTTCCATATCATTTAATGGTATTCTGCCTTTTTTTTCTGTTTCTTTTGCAATGTATTGAAGCCAAAGTTTTTTCCTCATCAAATTATAGGAATTTTTATAATCTTTCTTTACAGTTAAGAGTGAAGCTGTCAAAGAGGTAAGCATATTTATATATATATATATAAATGGAATATATATATATAAATGGAATATATATATATATGGAAACTGAGATCATGTTTAATGATTTATAGGGCACTCTGTTGCCTAGGCTGGAGTATAGTGGTTTGATCATAACTCATTGCAGCCTCAAACTCCTGGGCTCAAGCAATCCTCCTGTTTCAGCTTCTTGAGTAGCTGGGACTACCATCACATTCTGCTGATTTTTAATTTTTTTTGTAGAGATGGGGTCTTACTATGTTGCCCAGAATAGTCTCAAATTCCCAGCCTCAAGTTATCCTCCCACCTAGCTTCCCAAAGTGTTGGGATTATAGGCATGAATCACCAGGCCCAACCAGGAATATTTTATATGATAAAATACCAGCCACATTAACCATAGTCTTTTATATTTGTTGTAGATATTTTTGCTCTTTAAACTACAGCATTCATTTTTATGTAGTCAAGTTTATATAATCTTTTCTCTAGATTCCATATAAGCTAAACAAAATCTCATTACAGATTTTTGAGGTAAATTTGATTCTTTTTTTAAAATTTTGACTCCTTATTAGGAATTTATTTTGATGTATACTGTGATGTCATGAGCTAAAATCTCAAAAATCTCAATAGTTCCATTTATAACAAACAACGTTTGTTAACACATTTACAACTGATTTACAAACAGATATTTACCAGTCTTTTTTGATTTAACACTTGTTCTAAAAGAGTAGGTCTTGCAGGACGATCCCCAAAAGATCCTGTTCTTTGTTTAACAATGGAGAGTATGTTATCTGCACTTTCCTGGGATAAATAATAAAAATGCAAATAGATAAACAGTTAATGTTATAATTCATGATTACAGGTATTTCAATGATGTAATACAGGTCTTTGCATTTCTTCCATCCTGTTGCCCAGTCTCTATGAAACTTTGGGAAAGTCCTTCATTATCATAGGCAAGGTATCAGCAGTTAATTTTATGTAACATTTCTCCTAGTTCCCTCTTCCCCCAGATCTTCAACCTGGGTTCTTTAGTCTCTTGATAGGTCTCAAAATTAATAGTGAGAGGTAGGCCACTAAGATAGGGGCAGAGTCGCTTGTGACCTATTTTCAATATTACAAAAAATGCCAAGTAAATTGACCATTCTCTTCACATAAAGCTCTCTAGGCCAAAACATAATCTGCTTGCCTTTGGATGAAATATATGAACTCAGAGGTAAATACTGCTCAATAAGATACCTAACTGATAGCTTTTTACCCAATTAACAACCAAAACAAATGAGGAAGTAGTAAAATTTCATTTAAAGAAGTAATTGATAACCAAAGCTTTCAAAATTTAGAAGTCACTAGAAAAAAAAGATAAACTTGCTTGAAAAAGCACTAGTGTAAATAGTCTCCTGCCATCTGCATGGACAAAACAGGTGAGTCCTAAAATAATACCGTTACCCTGAGATTTCAACACCCCAAAACAAAATCAACAGTACTTATTACCAAATATGTACCCCCAGTTACCTACAGCATCTTAAATACTTGTAATTTTGCTGGCATAACAAAATATTGTTTAGTTGACTGAAATACTCTGACTCTTACAAGACTATGCTACAATACCACATCCAAAATTCTTACTAAACAAATATAAAACTATAAACATTTTATCAGAAAGCCATACCTTACACTAATTTAACCAATCTAATATTACAAAAATATTTCATCCCTAGACATTTTAGGCCTCAAAATATAGAAACTGTAAAAAGAAAATTCCAATACTCAGAGGAAACAAATAATTTCTTCCTCCCCCACCAACCCCTAAGCTGATTTTATTTATGAGATTCTTTCATTTTTATGTGCATGATAATGGAATGCTGAAACTGACTTGATGGTACAGTACCCTCTGCCCTCACAACCTCTCTATGGAGATTCAAAAGGTTAATATCACAAAATATTAGATACTGAATTAGAGAAGCTTGTAGTGAAAATAATCTTTAGTCATCTAGTACAAACTTCTACAGATGCTGGAATTCTTTTTCAAAAATTTTTAATGCTTTTTGTCTTACAGAGTTTATCACTTTTGCTGCACTTCATTTGGTTTTCAATAGCTCTCATGTTTTGGTAGAATGTTAGGTAGCTTTACTTAAGCTGAGCTGAAATTTATATTCCTTGTGATTTATGCCTAACAGTCCTAGTTACTTCAGAACTATGCCATATATGTCTACTGCTTATCTTCCATGATAGCTTTTTAGATATTTAATAACAACAATCCCACCAGCAGAGGTCAATTCATTTATCCTTAGTCCCTTTATGTGTTTCTCATATAGCATACTTCTTAGATTTGTGAGGTAGACATTATATACACTTGTTCCTTATTTAACCTTGACTCGTGTAAGAAACACTAAATTTCGATACCTTAATTTCTTTAATTTTTTTTTACCTTAACAAATCCTTCATTGGAATAGAGACCTCACTTTCTAATCTTGCTGCTCACAATATAGCAGAAGAGTGTCAAAAGTTATAGGCTCTCAATTTTAACCCACTCCATCAGGGCAGGATCCTCTGCTACTTCCTGATTACAACATTTCATTTAAAGCCTCCAAACCCAAATCCCACAGTCTGGCTTTCAATCCTATAAAAAAATTGGCTTCAACTTATCTTTCCAAATTTCTCTCTCATGAATTTTCCACTCAACTATTACATTTTAGCTAGAATAGTCCACTTGCTATCTTTGCAAAAGTGTTTTCTGTATTTCTGCTTCACTTTACCAAAATGTGCTTCTCTTTCCTTTTACCTACCAGAATTCTAGGGAAGCAGTGGAGTAAGGGGGTAAAAGTGAAGGCTCTAGAATAAGACTGCTTGTATTTGAGTACAGTATTCGCTGGCTTTATGACCTAGGCCAAATTCTTTAGCCTCTCTGTGCCTCAGTTTCCACATATGTAAAACACAGTACCTATCCCATTGCTGAAGGGTTGTGAGACTCTATTTATAGCTTAACACAGTGCTTGGCACATAAGAAACTCAGCTTATTAAACATAAACTATTACTCATCCTTTCTGGTTTATATTGAGTCACAGTTCCTCTGCAAAGCCTTTCTGGAGTATCTCAGCCTACAATGATCTATCCTCCTCTGAACTACTAAAACAGGACTATATAGTTGGCTCTTACTATATCCTGACTGGCACTGTTATTTTCTTTACACTCACTCAGTTCAACAAAGACAAAGACTTACAGATCTTGCAACCTCCTCAGAACTGATAAAGTATCCCACAATATAAGACAAATTGGATAGTAAGCTATTATTTGTTGTTCATAGCAATTAATTCTCTTCCCTAAAAAGTCATGCAAATTATTTTAAAATAGTGAAGCTGGGTGCAGTGGTGAGTGGCAATCTCAGCTATTTGGAAGGCTGAGGCGGGAGGATCACTTGAGCCCAGGAATTTGAGGCCAGCCTGGGAAACACCGTGAGACCCATCTCTAAAAATTAGATAAGTAAGTAAGTAAGAAAATAGTACAATTATTAAGGTTCTTTCTGTGGGAAATACAGAGGGAGACTCTAATTCAGTATCCGTTTGTCTTTTATACATTTTCTTCACTGTAGATATAAATGCTAGGTAGTTAAAAAAAAAAAAAGTAAGCAGCCATAGGTAAATTACTGCTTCCTTGAAAATAAATAGTATTAGGCCGGGTGCAGTGGCTCATGCCTATAATCCCAGCACTTTGGGAGGCTGAGATGGGAGGATCATTTGAGGCCAGGGGTTCAAGACCGGATTGGCCAACATGGTGAAACCCTGTTTCTACCAAAACTACCAAAATTAGCCAGGTGTGGTGGTGTGCACCTGTAGTCCCAGCTACTTGGGAGGCCGAGGCACAAGAATTGCTTGAACCCAGGAGGCAGAGGTTGCAGTGAGCCGAGATCACATCACTGCACTCCAGCCTGGGGGACACAGAGTGAGACTCTGTCTCAAAAAAAAGAAAGAAAAATAGCATTATTTTGCTCTCTCTCTAAAGAATTCTGAAGTGAATGACCACCTGTGGAACTTACTGAGGAACAAACTTGATCATCTTTACTCACTTTCATTCTTTTTCAGATGTTTATTTCTCTAAATCCCTTTATTCAGAGATTTGGTAAAACATACTATTTTACAAGAATATGGATTGAGGGGGTTTTTAAATTAAGATTACAGAAGTCCTGAGCCCATGAATTAGTATGCAAAATTAAACTTACATAATGCATTTTTCTAGGAAGAGTCTTCATTAAGTCATCAGATATTCAAAGGAGTCCTCTTACTCCAAAATATTAAAACTTAATGAAAAGAGAAATCACTCAGTCCTAAACAGTGTGAATTATGACACACTGGCAACTGGAGATTTTAGATGTATTCAGAATATTACACTTTCTGTTTTTGAGACAGTCTTGCTCTGTCACCCAGGCTGGAGTGAAGTGGCACAATCATGGCTCACTGCAGCCTCAACCTCTGGGCTCCAGGGATCCTTCTACTTCAGCCTCCCGAGTTGCTGGGACCACTGGCATGTGCTACCATACCTGGCTAATTTTTAAAATTTTTTGTTAAGATGGTGTCTCCCTATGTTACCCAGGTTGGTCTCGAACTTCTGGGCTCAAGTGATCCTCCCTTCTCGGCCTTCCCAAGTTCTCAGATTACAGGCATGAGCCACTGTGCCTGACCTAGAACATTACATTTGTAAACAATTACAAGGTCTAATATTTTCGTAATGGAGCACTTCAAGTTCAGCCTCAAACTAAGAAATTTAAAGACTTAGAATACATCCTAGGACCCTAAGACAGCTTGCAGTTTAAAAAAAATTTATTTTGATCACTTTTTTTTTTTTTTTTTTTAAGAGATAGGGTCTCACTATGTCACCCAGGCTGGAGCGCAGTGACGCTAACAGGCTCACAGCAGCCTCAAACCCCTGGTTCTCAAGCAATCCTCCCTCCTCACCCTCCGGAGTAGAGCTGGGTATACAGGCATTTGCTACCATGCCTGGCTTGGGTCACTTGTAACAAAATTACACTGAGGGATTATATAGCTCACACAAGAAGAAATATCTGCTTATCTGTAACATCCTCAAAGTATACCAGTAACAAGACAATAATAATGGCTACGGTTTATACACTTTTACCAGTTGCTGGATACTGTGTGAACACTATGGAATAGCTCACATATTCACAGCCAACACTATGAATGACACTATTTTAATGCCCATTTTACAGAGTTTAATAACCTATTCAAGCCACACAGCCAGCAAATGATGGAACAGGGATTTGCACCCAGAAGTCCAACTCCAGAACACTGGTTTTACCTTCGACTCATTTCAAATCAAACAATTCAAAAGTTTTTTGAGACTTGTACCCCTCTCAGGGGTACTAAAAAAAGGGATAGTGAGAACAGGGTACTAAGAATAAAGATACTGAGAACAAGGTATATTAAGTATTGAGGTAATGAGAACATGAGAACAAGGGACTAAACACAGGGGTAAGAGGAACAGAGTTATAAGAAAAGGGTACTAAGTACAGGAATACTGCAGACAGGGGACTGAGAATAGCAGTACTCAAATAGGGTACTAAGAAAAGGGTTAACAGAACAGGACACTAAAAACAAAGTACTAAGTACAGGAGTATTATGAATAGAGGTACTGAGAACCGAATAGTGAAAATAGAGTACTGAAAACTGGATACTGAGAATAGAGTACTGAAAACAGAGATTACTTTTGCAGAAGTACCAACTTCATCTAGGTTCCTATGTCTCCTTTAGCGATGAACCATACTGATCATTTATTCTATGTCCTTCCAGGCATATACGAGATCTACGACGGCTCTGCCGATGTCATATTATTTTTACTGAAATTTCTGCACCTATCACATGGGTGCAACAGAATTGTTACCGCTTTGTACATGTTGGTATAAACTTTAATTTAGGGCAAACACTCTAATTCCCAACCACTTACCCAGTCACTGCAACCCGACCCATTTGGAAACGGGTGGGCAGGCCCTGGAGAAGGGGTTTGGGTTAAGATCGGGTTTCTTCTTCCACTTCCCAGCCCCAGGCCTCAGCTAAGTCTGATACCTCGAGTTTGACGTTTCCCGCGCTGCTAGTCGAAGCGGTCCCACTGCAGTTCAGGGCCTGGTCGCTCTTCTTCTTTTTATACTTGTCCTTGTACATCTTGTTGCGGTGTTTCTTGCACATCCACGGCTTGCGCTGCTTGGCCACCTGGCTTGTGGTCTCGCTGCAGCCTTCGTAGGTGCAGGTCTTGCTCATGCTGCCCCCGCCGCTGCCCCGCCTCCGGGTGCCCCCGCTGCTGCCCTCGCCCCCGGAGTGGGTTTCTTCGTCCTCTAGATCCTCCAAACTAGCCGCGCTCTCGCCTCCCGCGGGAGGGTCCGAGGTGTCCAGCAGGTCCGCCTCGTCCTCCCCAGCCTCCTCCTCGCCATCCCCAGCCCCTTCGCACAGGTACCTAACCGGCTTGCCCGACCCGACGCTGCCTCCGGGGGCCGCGGCCTCGTCCTGCCCAGCACAGGGCTGCATCACCAGCAGGGTGAACTGCGAGGCCGCGGCCGCCACCGGGGCTGGCGCCAGAGTGGGAGCTGCAGCCGGGGCTAGGGCCGCGGGGTGGGGCACGCCGCTGGCGGCCCCCGACCCCGCGCCCTCCGCGACATCCTGAGCCTCCGTGCTGCTGACACCTGGCCGGGGTCCACGACCCCGGACTTTCAGCACCTGCCAGGCCTAACTGCACTTGGCAAACCAAAGACTCAGAACACGCGAGGGCAAAAGGCGCCAGAGCCGCGAAGGCGCCCCAACTGCGCCTGCGCGACCGCAGCCTGCGCGTCAGCGTGTGTACGCCCGCGGGCTGTCAGGGAGCGCCGTGCCTCTGGGGGCGGGGCTGAGCGCACAGCCGGCGGGACTGACTGCGCAGGTGCGGCTCCGTCCACTTCCGCCAGCTGCGGGATTCTCAGATGGCGTCTGGGTGGCTGTGTTAAGGTGAAACCTTGCAGTGGTTGGCAAGGCAGCGCCGTTTTACCTGAACTTATTGTATCTAAAACGGTTGAAAGCGTTTTCTACTGGAATTGCAGTATGCAAATTAAGATTGTTCGTGAGCAGTCTCACGACTTTTAGGATGCTAATTTTATTATTTGCCCCCAAACGGCCTGCAAGGGGAGATTTGAAGCTGGGATGTAGTGGTGTCACAACCCGGAGCCACTAGCTCGCAGTCCATGAAGGCAGAGGTGGCTTACTTGAAAATAGTGGAGCAGAGAGGGGTGGGCCATACCTTTGCCAAGTTTTATTTGTATTGAGGGATAACTTTGTTTTTTTCTTTTGGAAACTCATTTGATTTTTAATACTTGCTTTTTGCTGTGGGCGCTGTCTTAACGTTTTCGTTAAACAGTGAAAATGTGTGAAAAGGAATATTGAATGGCAAACGTTTAAAAAAACAATGAATGTTCTATCAGTTCTACCAGTTGCTGGGCAATAGCTGGTTATTAAATCTTGGCTTGCCCAAATCCCAGGAGAGAAAATATCCTGCGGTACCCTGAACTGTTAAGTAGATGTTCTTTTTCCCTTCATTCTAGTCTTTTGCCTAGTCAGATTTCCCATCTCACCTACTGGAAAGCAGTGACTTTATTAAACAAACTATAAATCTATTCACAGGGATGTTTGGGTGCTGACGTAGGTAGATGTTATTTTTTGTTTGTTTTTGTTTTTGTGTTTTTTGAGACGGAGTCTCTGTTGCCAAGCTGGAATGCAGTGGTGCGATCCTGGTTCACTGCAACCTTTGCCTTCCAGTTCCAAATGATTCTCCTGCCTCAGCCTCCTGAGTAGTTGGGATTACAGGCTTGCGCCACCACACCCAGCTAATTTTTGTATTTTTAGTATAGACGGAGTTTCACCAAGTTGGCCAGGATGGTCTCGATCTGTTGACCTTGTGATCCGCCTGCCTCAGCCTCCCAAAGTGCTGGGATTACAGGCATGAGCCACGGCGTCCTGCCTGGGCCTGGAGTGCAGTGGCGTGATCTCAGCTCACTGCAACCTCCACCTCCTGGGTTCAAGCAGTTCTCTTGCCTCAGCCTCCCGAGTAGCTGGGACTACAGGTGCGTGCCACCATGCCCAGCTAATTTTTGTATTTTTTAGTAGTGACGGGGTTTCACCATGTTGGCCAGGATGGTCTCGATCTCTTGACCTCGTGATCCACCCACCTTGACCTCCCAAAGTGCTGGGATTAGGGGTGTGAGCCACCGCGCCCGGCCTGGTCAGTTATGTTTTAAAGAGAGGCACATGGAATTAGAGCAACCTGGGTAGTGCTGTCCCGTGTGACCACAGTAAGTCTGTAACAGCCTCTCCAGCCTCAGTTTCCTCATTAGTAAAACCTGGCAGTCAGTAGTGGTGTGCTAGGGCCAACTGATGATACCTGTTTGCTAAAATTTCAGAAATATAATTATCAGAAAAATTAAACACTGCTATTATTCAAAGTCATACTACATAAATTTACGATAAGACTATATTAAAAACAAAGGTTACAAACCTCAAAACTCTTCATTTTCTAATTAATTTATTATGATTTACCATTATCTATGCTCTTAAGGTTATTTATGTCTATTGTATCTGTATGTGTAAATATTATTTAGTGGTGTGTTACTGCAGATTTTACCAACTCTGCCCTCAGTATGTCATGTTGATTGCTTGAAATCAGCCACAATTAAAGTATTTACATCAGGGAAATTATCAAATGCTACAAAGCAGGTTTACGCTTATTGTTGATTGTCTCTGTACTTAAGAAAGCGATAGCGAAAATGTTAATGAAGATTAAATTTAAGGCCATGCTCTGTGGCTCACCCCTGTAATTCCAGCAGTTTAGGAGGCTGAGGTGGGCGGATCACGAGGTCAGGAGTTCGAGACCAGCCTGACCAACATGGTGAAACCCTGTCTCTACTAAAAATACAAAAATCAGCCAGGAATGGTGGGCATACCTGTAATCTCAGCTAATCAGCAGGCTGAGACATGAGAATCACTTGAACCCAGGAGAAAGATATTGAAGTGAGCTGAGACTGTGCCACTGCACTCCAGCTTGGGCAACAGAGTAAGACTCCATCTTAAAAAAAAAAAAGATTGAACTTAAAATATATTCTATCTGCAACTGTCACATTGTGAATACCCAACCCCCTCCCATTGAGGAAATATTATTTTAGTATTTGAAAACTAAAAACTATCATGTGATTCAGCAAAAAAGTTGCTTACATCATTGAACAAGTAAAGATCCTACATACACCTTCATTGTTTCACTTTTGTTTTTTCTCAATATAAACAAAAATAACTACCAACATTATGACAAAAGTACACTTTATGTCCTTGCTGTGGTCAACAAAAAAAAGTAAAAAGAACAAAAAATACACTTTACTTCTTTACTGAATCGGACAGAAACCAAGCATTTATTCCTTTTTTCATGAAAAAGGTGTAACTTCATTCACAAATAATAGTTTTTTGTTTCAACTTTTATTTTAAGCTCAGGGATACATGTACAAGATATGCAAGTTTGATACATAGATAAACGTATGCCGTGGTAGTTTACTACACAGATCATCCCATCTCTTAAGTATTAAGCCCAGCATTCATCAGCTATTCTTCCTGATGCTCTCCCTCCCACATACCCCTCTTCAACAGGCCCTAGTGTGTGTTGTTCCCCATTGTGTCCATGTGTTTTTATCATTCAGCTGCCACTTATCAGTGAGAACATGGGGCATTTGTTTTTCTGTTTCTGTGTTAGCTGGCTGAGGATAATGGCTTCCAACTTCATCCATGTCACTGCAAAGGCATGATATCATTCCTTTTTATGGCTGCGTAGTATTCCATGGTGTATATGTATCATATTTTCTTTATCCAGTCTATTATTAATGGGCATTTAGGTTGATTCCGTGTCTTTGCTATTGTGAATAGTCGAGCATTTATCCTTTTTTTTTTGAGATGGAGTTTCACTCTTGTTGCCCAGACTGAAATGCAGCCCCCTGAGCTGCATGGTCTCGTCTTACTGCAACTTCCACCTCCCAGGTTCAAGCGATTCTCTTGCCTCAGCCTCTTGAGTATCTGGGATTACAGGTGCCTGCCACCACGCCCAGCTAATTTTTGAATTTTTAGTACAGACAGGGTTTCACCATGTTGGTCAGGCTGATCTTGAACTCCTGACTTCAAGCAATCTGCCCATCTCAGCCTCCCAAAGTGCTGGGATTACAGGCGTGAGCCACCTCACCCAGCTGCATTTATTCTTATTTTGAATTTGGGGCATTATTTTTGGTGAATTCATGAAAACTGATAGTGATTTTCATAAGAAATAATCATATGGGCCAGGCGCGGTGGCTCACGCCTGTAATCCCAGCACTTTGGGAGGCCGAGACGGGTGGATCATGAGGTCAAGAGATCGAGACCATCCTGGTCAACATGGTGAAACCCCGTCTCTACTAAAAATACAAAAATTAGCTGGGCGTGGTGGCACGTGCCTGTAGTCCCAGATACTCGGGAGGCTGAGGCAGGAGAATTGCTTGAACCCGGGAGGCAGAGGTTGCGGTGAGCCGAGATCGCACCATTGCACTCCAGCCTGGGTAACAAGAGCGAAACTCCGTCTCAAAAAAAAAAAAAAAAGGAATAGTCATATTGAAGTTATGATGTATAGAATTTACAATATTGAGTATTGTACATTTTATCAATCTTGTGAATTGTGTGCTGACATTCTTTATCTCAAGTAGAGACACACACACAACCCCAGAACTGGCATAAAGACTATTTTAAGCCTAAGACATTGAGATTCAATTGATAAAGAAAGAAGCCTTCTCAGAGCTTCCCTTATCTGACTAAAAGCTGAAACTTCTGAGAAATGGAGACTATCATAAATCCCCTCCTGAGGAAAGGTTTTACTCCCAGGAGAGAGACCAAATGTAAATCTATCATAAATACCCCGCTCCAAGGGAATTTCGTGACCTGAATTCAGAAAACCTACATAAACATATATTATCAGAAAATGCTTTATTTCTCGTTTGTTCTCCTAAAAACATATTTGTTTTTCCTAAAGGAACCTATTTGTTCGTCCCATGGGAACTTTTACTACCTCTTCCCTTTACTTACTAATTTAGGTATATAAGCCTCAAATTCTAACCATCTGTTTGAGTAACTCATCTCTGAGAACAACATGTAGTTCTTATAAATAAACTCGTTTATTTTCCTGATCTGTCTTTTTAAGTTCAGTTCACAGGTTTCCAGGCAAGAAACCTAAACAGGTAGAAGAAAAGTTCTGTTTCATTTCCAGCCATCAGTTAACTGGTTAAAAAAAATTTAACCAGCATACTACTCAGAACAGTATTATTTAAGTCTTAATACAAATTTCTGTTATGGTGTTCAATAAGTGACAGTAAGCTTAAAAAAATAAACCTAGCTTTTTTTGAGGTATGATTTTGCTGTGGTTTGAACATGTCTCTCAAAAGTTCATGAGGGCTAAGCCCCTCTTAAAGGCCCCACTTCTTAATACTGTTAGAATTGCCATTGCCATTGTAATTAAGAAGTGGGGCCTTTAAGAGGGGCTTAGCCCTCATGAATGAATTAATGCCATTATCAAGTGAATGGCTTAGTTATCACATGAGTGGGCTCCTGATAAACAGATAAATTCAGCCTCTTTTATTCTCTCTCTGCTTGCTTCTGCCTTCTGCTCTCTGCCCTCCACTATGCTGTTACCCTGATCAGATGCCAGGGCTCTGCTCTTGGACTTTACAGCCACCAGAACTGTGAGCCACATAAACTTCTATTCTTTGTAAAGATAGTGTGCGGTATTCTGTTGTAAGTATACACCACCTATGGCAAGTATACAGTTTAAATATTTTTAGTAAATTTGTAGAGTTGCAATCATTTTTTTTTTTTTGAGACAGAGTTTCGCTCTTGCTACCCAGGCTGGAGTGCAGTGGCGCGACCTCGGCTCACCGCAACCTCCGCCTCCCGGGTTCAAGCAATTCTCCTGCCTCAGCCTCCCAAGTAGCTGGGACTACAGGCACGTGCCACCACGCCCAGCTAATTTTTGTATTTTTAGTAGAGACGGGGTTTCACCATGTTGACCAGGATGGTCTCGA